>JBCJKH010051921.1:32249-59329 GCA_039877255.1 Loriculus beryllinus
TTCCATGCAACTAGACTGGCTTTGTTCTAGAGATATAAAACACTAAATGCTGGCCAAACACTAAATGATGGCCAAACCAGCATTTGTAGTACTAAATCATTCACATTTATCTTTTTGTGTGTATGTTTAAACTGAGTCTTTGGAGCCTGTAATGCTGTCAGGACTCCTTCCCTCTCACTGTACCTGATCTTTTGGGCAAATAAGTCCATGTCACAGGGTCAAAAAACTTGTGGAAAGGACTGCAGGAGGGTCCCTGTTTCCCGTCTACTAACCTGACTTTCATTGGCAAGAAAAAACAGTGGAAGTCTGTTCCACTTCCATTGCTTGTGCCTTGTATCTTCCATTCAGCTGAAAGGGAAGAAAGGGAGCACAGTTCCAGAGAAGAAATGATGTTACAGAGGAAGCTGGAAGTTGAACTCCGACACATCCAGCAGCAGATGCAGTACTACTTCAGCAGGAAGCAAGAACTCAAGTATGTTGCAAATCCCATTTATTAATCCAGCCTTGCTTCATGTTCTCAACTTAATATTACACTTTTTGTTTGTATCTACTTTTAAACTACCCAGTCTGTTCACAGCAGAAGTGTGAATGAAACAGGAAAGTTCCAGAGGTTTTGATTTTCTAAGAGTTCACTCCAGGTAGGAGAGGGTACATGTCCCACTTCTTTTGTAGTCAGCAAGTGGCTTAATTATACCTTTGGCAGCATGACAGAGGTATTGGGTGTAATCTGAAGGCAGTACAAATGAACTTGGCAGAGTGAATTTTAGCTTTTAGCTCTTTTATCATGAGGACTTAGCTTTTCCAACTGTATGGTTGGTGTTTGACAACTTCTCTACTAGAACACATTTACAAAAATGCTTATAAGAAAATGGGGCTGTCAGGAAAGGACAAGGTCAGGAACAAGCAGTAAGAAATGTAAACAATTTTCAGACAGGTTTCTCTGTTTTCTAGCATCTCTTTTTTAGACTTTTACCATTCACTGGTTCGAGACAAGAAATTGGGTCTTATTACAAGTATCAATCACAAGGGTAAGTTGGTTTAGACTGCTGAGCTTCTAATTGGCATAAGAATCCTTTAATCCATTTTATCAGGTCCTGTCAGCAGCAGGCAGAGATTCTACAGCAGTGGCTAGAAACCAGCACACAACCAGAGGACCAAGGTGGTGTACAAGACGTTCAGGAAGAATTGAATCAGGTCTGTAAACAGCAAACAAATTCAACTTACTTAACTGATAATCACTATGCTGTGCACTTAGCCTAAAGGCTGATGGCACTTGTGAGCAATTTTGTAGTAACCTGTTACTAACGTGCCAAGAGAATTGAGACTTGTAATGAGAAATGGACTGAAGAGCACAACAGGCTGCTGTGTAGATGTATCTTATTTGTTCAGAAATGTAACTCAAGCTCCAATAGCCCTTCCTAAGGCTATTTCCAAGCTCCACAGCAGGCCTTAGTAGATTCAGTCTCAATTTTTTCCCTGAGATTTCTCAGGACACTGTAACTACACTGCAGTGACTGCATCTGCGTTGCTGTCAGTACCCAAATTTTAATACAGCCATATGGGTACTTAACTGTTAGCTCTTTAGCTAGACAGTACTTGGCTGTTCCTGAGTGACGCTATCCTGTTACTTAATGGTTCTGAAGTGGGCAGCTAGAGCTTATTTACTCTTCCTCTGTCAGAAGGACTAAATGCTGTCTTGCTGTACCAAAAGCTTATGCGGTTCTCTTCACTTTCAGTTGCAGGTGAGGATCAGCACTCTCACCAAAGCACAACAGAAAGAGAGGTATCATGTGCAGAGCCTGGTTGCCCGCCTGCATGAAATCCAGATTGCTCTCAATACATAATGCATCTGAACCAATATTCCAGCTCATGGGTAGGACTCTTTGCTCTTTTCATAGCAGGGAAGGATGGGGATGTATACATTCTCTTAGTCTATGTATGGCAATTTTATTTTATAAATTAAATCTTTTTGCTTGCTTTGGTTTGTTACTACAAGTGGTTAAAAACCACACAGGAGCTATATATACCTTGTGCTGCACTCACAACACCTAGTTTAGGTTACCCTGACATTTCACAAAGATAAGCAACACTGATAAGACTCTTTATTTCAAAATCTTTGCAATTAAATGAGTTCATGTCAGTAAGTCATACACTTTGACATACAAAAATAGCATGCTACTGATACAGTTGAATTAAATGGATTCTCCATGCAGGAGAAATTCACAGCATTATCAGTACCTTCTAGGAACTTTGCTTTTTCATTTCCAGGGTGCATTGCTGACCACTGCATAACAAATGTTGTTTGTTAATCAGCTAGCTCTGCACAGTAGTAAGACTATCACAAAACCAGCCACTTGCATGCTGAATCCTCTCCTCCTTAGGTTTCTAATAAAGCACACACCAGGTAACCTGTGCTCCATTACTTAGGCTAACAGTAACCTTCAGATACTGTGGATGGTGATGCTGAGCATGGAGAAATTAAAGCTCAAAGTTGCTTTGGCTGTGTTTGGGTGGCATAGGTCCCAGTGGAAAAGGGGGAAAAGATTCAGTGATCTTTCCTGTCATCCACTGGAACATATTTGCCTTCTACTGTTAACATGACATTTAGTTAAAAGGCTAGTAGTCATAGCTTCAGCCTCTGGGGTTGGTGTTTGCCATAGTCTTTTCTAAATAGCAACAGTTTAAAAAGTGCACGTTTCTATAACCTGTATATGATAACATACTGCTGCAGGAGTAAACTTGCTAATGCCAGGAAATTTAACAAGATAGGTGGCTGAGAGCCACTTCAAGCTTTCGAACTCCTCCTCATGTGAAGTGAGGAAACATTGACTCCTGGAGCCAAATGAATTTTCTCCTGCTTGTCACCCAACCAGCCACCATAACTGAAGTCATGGATGGGCTTCATCACTTAGAGGCAATTTATCATCCCATCTTCTCTGATGACAAGCTAAGCATACAGGACTTGGCAAACTGGACATTTGTACAACAAAATTATATTCTATTTTCTGCAGTGCATACAAAGAAGATAAGTTTTCCTTTAGAAAATCAGAGCTAGTTAAAGCCTACAATCTCCTTAAAGTAGCAGAAAATTAGCTCAAGCAAGAAAGTAATATGAGAAATCTTTGAGAAAGCAGAAAGGCATGTCCACTCCAACAGGCTCTGGACAGCACAGTCAGCTTTAAATGTTTGCGTGCCTGGGCCTGAAACAAGTTTATTCTCTAAAAACAATTAATACATTTAAAACTCAATGCCTCTTCTTCACTTTGGCACCAGTTTCTGTCAGTGCCACATCTGATAGCTCCAACGTGTTAGATTTCAAACTCTTGACATGGTGTTATAAGAAAGCTCTGAAGTTTTGCTGTAGGATGAAGCCTCAGCACAGAGCTCTGTCCTCAGCACATTCCTAGCATGAGGACAAAAGTCAGAGTCATCTTTTGAATAAGACTAAATTGTTGCCAGTCCATTACAGAATGGCCAGGTTTGCACCTGGGAGGCAGCCTGGGATTGCTTCAAAGATTCATAATGTCTTTATACACAGTCAGTGCATAGATGTACTTCACTCGGTGCAATAAAAATTGGTGCTGAAGTACCTGAAACCTCACTAAATAGAGAAAGTAATTCTTCAAGCATTTAGTGACAAAGCAACAATGAAGATACATTGCAGGGAGTAAAAACATTTTGGATGCTATCTTATTGCATCACACAAGAAAAAATATTCCCTGTCTTCTAACACCTTAATCCATACTGCCTCTCATACATACAAAATCTTTAAGGCCTGGAACAGAAAAATAGAACCATAGATTAGGAAGAGGACACAGCTTTGTCCACTCTTACTTCTCTAAAAGAAAATCCCAAGATGCCCAGTTTCATCACATGGAATGTAGACACAGTGTTTTCAGGTTTAAAATACAGTGCAAAGTCCATTTTTAAAGGGACAATGTCAGGTAAAGAAAACCTGGATGAGTGTGATTTATTGTACTGATACTGTCCACATTTTGCGTATCTGAACTGTGAATCCATACTCGCCCCCTGAACTGTTTGGCTCTCTACATTCACAGCTGCCTTTACTCAAAAGCTTCATCAGAGTATGTCAGAATAAAATAAATATGAGAACACATTCTTTATTCAGAGTCTGAAAAACAGACATTGCAAGTACAAGGTCTGACTCAGCCTGTTACTGTCCCTTTAAATACAGCTAATCTCTACCCTTCCCCATTGCACCTGCACAGCCTTGGAGGGCTTAAAAGGGTTTAAGAACAAAATTATCCTGTGGCACATTGAGGGGAGAACATGAAAGACTACAGGCACAGGGTGGGTCTTTCATGAAACCTCCATTGCCAGCATCTCTAAAGGCAGCTGTACCTGATACACCTCTGGTCATTCAATTCTCTTTCTGCATTCAGCAGCATGTCAGTGTAGATCAAATGCTCTCAGGTTTAACAAAGCAATGACATTCTTCAGTTTTCCTCACCCAGGTCCTGCTGAGTGATACATATTTGTTAAATGAAACACTCAGTGATGTGGTTAAGAGTCCCTTTGTGTAGAAAACCACCTTGCTGAGAGTTGCTATAGAGAGCCCAGTGCTTCTCCAAAACGGATTTTCTGTCCAGCTTTGAGGTGGAATTTAAAGTCCTTGGGTGCCTCAAAGATGAGTACAATTGTAGAACCTAAGTTAAATTCCCCTAAATGTTCCCCTTTCCTCATAGGGATCCCTTCCTTGTTGTTGTTGGATATGAAGCTGAAGTCATTGTAGGAACCTTTAGAGTAAGAAGGACTATTGGTATGCAAGTCCTGTACAGAGAAAGAAGAAAAAGTTACTTGAGTATTTCAGTACTCTGTATTCCTTAGCACAGCTGTAGACTGTGAATATCAAGGCATTTAATTCAGGAACTTTCTTACAATTCAAAAGTGCAGTAGGAATATTTAAAAACCAGATGTTTATACTGGAGATTTCTCTCTTTAAATCAGTCCTAGAACAGCACTACTGTGAGACAGCTTAATTTCAGAGTAGTAAGAGCTAAATGTTTGTTGCAATTTTGTTTTATTATACTATATAAAACCTCAATCATCATCAAAAGCAGAAGGCTGCCTACCATGATCTTGCTCACCTGGTCAAAGTAGATGCGAATAGAGCCCACATTAGTTGCTCCTACAGCTGTTAAAGAGAAGAAGCCATGTTTCCAGTCACCTGTAAGGACAACCCGTTCATTGTGGCAGAACAGCTCCTTGATCCAGCGAGCAACTCCAGGATTCACAGACATCAGAGAGCCTGCAATAGTGAGAAAATATTCAAGTTGTCTGGTTTGTAGCAGTACTGCAATGCAATCCAAATGGTATTTTCAATGTAACAGTAGCTGATCCAGTCAACAATTCTGTCACTTATTTGCAGGAAGAGAAGCGAACGGTAGGCACAGGGAATGAAAAACAAAGCGATACTAAAAACAAAGGGTCATAGGAAAATGTAGTCCAGAAAGATGCACTCTCGAGCAAGGCTCATATTACTTTGCGTTTTATCTAGCTGAATCACAAGGGAAACCAAAGACCCCTTCATTTGTAAGGCTTGAATGCAATCTGGAACACCATTTACAGTTCCCTCTGTAAAAGAGCAAAGGGTTTATATTTTCAAGCCTGTAAATGGTTCTTTTCAGGCTGACCAGTACAGAAGAATCAACAAATTTTAAATTCATGCATACTTCTTAAAGTAATTTAGTCAGGTATAGTCACTGTACACTTTTCTAGCTATAAACTGCATCTGCTTTGCTGCACTGAATCCAACAGTAGCATTTCACCCATACTCCTTCAATGCAATCAAGCTCTAACTTAAATCTGGGACTTGACTTATTTCTCCAACATCATGGCAGGTCATTGCCCCTCTTCTCATGGTGTTTGAAGCCAAACCCAAGTACTTAGGTTTTCACTAGTTATCAGTTTTTGTTATCTGCTGAACTAGAGTACAGTGACCTGCAAAGAGGAGGACAAAACCATCTGATCCCAGCTCCAGTAACATAACTGTTTAGTAGCATGTTCTTTGCCAACCACAGGAAGTGATCATATTTTAGGCTACTCTCTGGTCTGCTCTGCAGAACTATCTGTATTTCAGGTACAAACTGAACAAACTCTGATTAGCGATGAGTCAGGTCAGCATGCATCAACACTTATTTCAAAGAACTAAACTTGAATATAGTATTGAATAAATACTATATACCAGCTTGAATATAGTATTACCATCTTCACTGTTCAGATGTGATTTGATCAGACAAACTATACTACTATAAGACTCATTACCATTTGTGACAAATAACTTTGACCATTGTCTACCATGTGACTGTACAACTGCTCCACTGGTGTGTCTCCTTCAGCAGTGCCTTGTACCAGGTTTTCCCTCCACAGCTGCTCTGCACTCATCTTCTAGGAACAAAGACCTACCTGGGAAATGGCGCCGGTGTGACACTCTCCAGTCAGTGGGGGAATGGAAGCAGTGATAATCCCCTGGTGCAAGGTAGATTACACAATGGTAGAGCTCATTCCCCTCCTTTGTGACTAGCTGTTGCTGAAAAGAGTTACCAGGTGGGGCTGCAAAGAATGGAAAGAAAGGGGTTGAAGATACTAAAGGGGTAATGATACTAAAGATAGGGGTTAAAGATGTTAGCTTAGAATCAGTGCTAACGGCAGAAGACTGGATGCAGCCTACTTGCATTGTTGAGACTACAAAAGATACACTTTTCCAGGAATCCAATATTTCAAAGTGTTTTTTAACCTTTACAATATCAGATCCTGTATTAGGATCTAATTAGATCCTGTGAACCAGACAAGACATTCTAAAGCCACCGATGAGACAGAGAAACACTAAAACAGTGACATGTTTATCCCCAAATAAAAATCAGACCTGTTTTTGTTGCAGACAGTGTGATAATTAGAGAGAAAAAGACAGCAATCTCTTTTCTCATGATCTCAGAACACTGAAAGGGCAGAGCAGAATAAATGCAGAACTGATGCAGAACTCACCCTGGCTAAAATGCAGTTCCTCTGTAGAGACGCGAGGTCCCAAGAAGGATTCCAGAGAATAAGTAACACCTTTTACTTGCTCCACTTCACAGTTTTTCACTTGTCCAAAATTAAGAATCTTTCCGTCAGAGGGACTGATCTACAACAAAGAGGAAAAAAGGAAACACATTAGGAATTCTTTATTCCTCATAAAGCAGACACGTTCCTCTGGGGGTGAGGGGAAGCTGGTGGTGTAAAGCTTTCATTTCCTTTGACTCACCACACTGTGCACACAGCAGACAGGCCGTGCTTGCGGTTTCAGCTTCCTGCGGAAGAACTCGCTGAGGTTTCTGTAGTGATGCAGATCTTCAACAGCTGCCTCCTTCATGTTCACTCCAAATGTCCAGATGTATAGGCTGTAAACAGGCTTCCGGAGCCATGTCGGCAGCTCCACCTGGTTCAGGCGACCCCAGGCTCGAGAGAGCAGGCGAGTCGGAACCGATTTGTACAGAGCAACCTAAAGATAGAATCCCACTGTGTCATTTGGTTCTGCCCACTGACAGCTTTCTCTTAATTCCCCCCAGGAAACAGAAAGGATCAGACTGTTTTTACCAGCCCCATCCTTGCATTCAGCAGCTTACACCACACACAGCCTGTAAGTCAGCAAGAAATAAGCACTGCTCTTCATCTGCACTCCCTCTGTTCTGATGAGGGACAGAATCAAACTTACTACAACCTTATACTGAAGCCAGGATCATCACTCCCCTGCAGGCTGAAGCTCCACATACAAGTTACTGGAAACTGCCCAATGTGAGGCTTACATTAAACCAGACAGATTTCACATGTGCTAGTAGAACACTCATCAGAAGGATGATTTCCACATCCCAGTATTGTACTGCTCTAATGACACTAGTATCATCAAAGAAACACACCCATGTGGATACAGCTACACCAGTATAAACTTATGCCTTTACTCCTTCTCTTGTAACAATGGGAGCTGCTAATTACAAGACTATAAAGTGCCTTTATTCCTCCAGAAATACCCTTTGGACTTACACGAAAGCATGTTTCAGTGTCAACTAAATGAAACTGTGTGGATAAGAGGTATATAGATGCTGCTGATGTAACCAGACTGATGACACTGTCTTCCTGTTGGTAATTGCAGCAGATAAGTCCTCTGGGGTTTGTGGTTATCAGCCAAGCTCACATGACCATGATTGTGATACAGGGCTTGTGGACCAAGGGAACTGAACCCTCCCAAAGTGCTTTTGCAATAGGAGTAGCGATCTGCTGAACCCAGTACAATTTCTTTTTAACACAACATCTCAGCTACATGACTGGAAGCTGGGTTTTTTTCTTAGTGAGAGGCATAATTTATTCTCAATATTAATTGTGTCCTTCATTACTAAGTCTTGCAAAATACAGCCATAAACAAACAGAAGCACAGGCTGGCCGAGAGCCTGTCCATCAAACACAGCTAAGGAAGATTCCACTCACAAATCACCATCCTGCATCACATACAGTGATATTACACAAGGGAAACACCAGCCCAATCTTACTTCAGATAAAACCTTATAAATGAACAGTACTTAGGTTGTGTAAGCTGAAGTACTGAAGAAAAAAAGGTTTTGCCATTTTATTTGACACGCATTATAGAGTGTTCATTTCTAAAGTCACTTTTGCTCAGTTTAGCACAAATACTGAGAATATGCAGCTACAACTGTAAAATCACAGAAATTGTTAGAAGTTGTATTTCCTAGAAACCCCCTTCTCTCCCAAAGAGCCTGGTTTTCAAGTTGATGGCATCAAACAGAACAGGTGTTCAGTGAAATCATCTCAAGAATGGCAGTTTTGTGGCAGCTTTCAATCAAAGTATTTGTGTAGTTGTTGTGTTCTGGAATTACATTAATAACCATGTGCAAGGCATCCTGCACCCTGCTCTCAACAGTGTCAGAGCAGAGATACGCATATCAGCTAGCCAGGCGGGATTAAAAATGCTCCAAGAACTCAAGGAAAAAACTGGTTTTGGGCACAAATGACAGAAAGCAAGAGACCATTTCAGTGTGGCCAGGAATGGGAACTGGTGGAGGTTTGGTCTGTCTGACCCTGGCCCCAGTATTCAAGGTGACTGAATGAGTTCAGAAGTTGTTGATTTTCCTGGGTAGAACACTGTTAAAAAAATCCCTTGTCTGTGAAGCAATTGGACATCACAGTTGTGAAAAGTAAAAGCTGAAGGGAACCACGAATTGCATCTGTCTGCTTCCATATTGTGATCACCAGCCTGTCCTGGGTTAAGGATCCCACCCCACTGCTGCCAGCTCCCTCCAGGATAAAACAGCCAAGGTACATGAAGCGCAAGAGACCTGCTCACACTTACCCTGCTCACAGGCCTCCATCCCACTCTGGTCAAGGGCTTAAGAGCACCGAAAGGCAGAAGATAATAGAGAATAGTCAGAGGCCAAGAACGGAGTTTCAGAGCAGGCCTAGACATACAGCTCAGCTGGCCCAACCTTCGCCTCAGGGCCAGCTGGGGGAATTGCAACCTGCAAGATTACACACACAACATGAGGGTCAGCCATCACAGCTTCAGAACCACCAGCTTCTGATGGCTGGGGATGATTTATTCCTGCTACTCTTAAACACTGATTCTGCAAGTCTTTACTCCTCTATTTGGATCAGTTCTTCCCCTTCCCAAAACAGAATACCAGTTTATCTTGAAATATCCACAAAAACCCAACAAACACAACCAAAACCCAGAAGAGTTCTCTGTCCAAAAAAATAGTCACACTTTATGAATGACACCCTCAAAATTTAAATGCAAGATCACTTGCAGGTGGCACTTGAAAACAAAGCCACAGCTAGTTCATCCAACAACATAACATGGTAACTGGGACTTTAGTAAGAACTCTTACTGAAGGGCAATCTTATGGCAAGAATAGATACTCTGGATGAGAAATTCTTGAGACCTAAAAGAGGTCCCTCAGAGGGTTCACATGTTGAAGGCATCTTGTCTAGACTGTGCCTCAAGTTGAATTTTGTACCACAAAAGATGTTGGAGTTAAATTTACACAGACCTGTTGGTCATTCTCTAACTCTGGGAAGCAAGCACTTAAAGATAACTGGAGTGACACTCCTGAGTTAATACAATTTACAAATAACTGATTCCAAAAGAAATCCTTCTAGGTCTTAAAACCTTCACTGGGTACCCCAGTTCTGAACAGAGAACAAATGCACAAAGCCAATACTTCTAGTGCTGCAAGAGTCTAGTCTGCATAGGCCAGTAACCAACTCCTTTGCCTCATAACCAACTGCATCTATGGCTTTTTGTCACGTGGTTGTCCTGACTGAGAAGAAACTCATTTTGCAGACATGCTCCTGGGGAGAAATTGAACTTGTAACTCTCAGAGGGAAAAGCTGCACAACATCCTAGGCACTGTGAGCCCCAGTTCAGATCCCTGCACGAGCTCTGGGTAAGAGACCCTTCAGGTCCCCATTTGTTCTTTGGCTTTTACTCACGAAGAAGCCACTGGCATTCCCAAGGTCACATGATCAAATTGAAGTCTGCCTATCTGTGGGCAGAATACTCAACTCTTCTGGGCACTGACTTTGATGCTGGCTAACACTGTCCTCCCCATGCTGCTGAATGAAGGCATACAGCTATGTGCACACCCAAACTGGAAGCATTACGCTCTGGCTGCTCTGAACAGCTCTCTCTCTCTCTCTCTCACTGGATTATATGGAACAAAGGATGAAGTACAAAGTCCTGTGTATGTCTTTCCAAGATGGAAAGAAGCTGGGAAATCAAAAGAAAACTTTTTTGCCAACTCTTTCTTTTCAAAACTTGCATCAGAATTAAAATTCCATGCAGACAGGTACAACTGTCACCCCCTTTGGGATGCAAACTGCTTTTGGCTCAGACTTCTGCAGTGACCACAGCTTTTTTCCTTCCAAGAATTAATTAATAAAAAACCAAAGAGTGATCTGTGCATCACAGTGCAAGGGGGAATCGAAAACACTGAGGAGATGAAGTGCTGCTTCAGCAGAGATAAAGCCACTTTCCTCTCAGAAGGAGGTGGGACTGACTCTACATGGGAGTGGGAAGGAACACTTCACCTTCTTCCTCCCATCCTTGCCACCCACCAGCCTATGATGTGCCGGAGGGCTGGCAGGCTGGGTTGGATTGCCAGGGCTGGGTTCCCAGTGGAGGTCCAGCTCCCCCTCCCGCTGCTCTCCCCCTCTTCACTGCAGTCGCTCATGGACCAATCCCTGCAGAGCTGCATCCTGGCAGCTCACTCAAGCCCTCGGGCTTCTCACTGCCTTGGCCTGGTTTCAGAGCAGTCCCTCACTATTTTTTCCATTCTCCTAGTGATGGAGAGTAGAAAGGAATGGAATGAAAGCCTCCTCATTCCCCTTGTCACATAACAGCATGCCCTTCTCTGCCAATTCAATGCATAAGGAGCTTTATAGTAATTAGGCCAAACAAAAGCTTTGCAGATGGCTGTCGCTCTTTCTGCCCAGAAACCCTCCCATCCTCCCTCCCTCCTTTCAGTCACCACTCCTGCAAAGCAGAAAATACCACACAGTACCTGAAACGAGTTCTCCTATTTGGTGTACCCCCGGCAGAGCCAGCCAGGCCTGGACTCTCCAGTTGTGGGTGCTGGTCCCCGGCACAGCTGCTGCTGCCGCCGTTCCCTGAACGCAGCCTCCGGACATGAATTTTAACTTTGTGGAGGTTGTAGCAAGAGGGTGGAGGGTTAGATAAAGCTTTATAGCATCTCACCATTTCCCTGTGTGCAGATCTGGTCCCTGCAGGGTGTTTGACTGACACATAGTCAGGGTGACGGCTGGTTGCAAGGCTCAGTCTTTTTTCCTCTACCTCTCTTCCCTTCGCTTGCTCCGGCACAGGAGAGAGGCCACGGCGTCACAGTTCCCAACTCCCCCGCTGGCTTGTCTCTTGATTCCCCCTCTGTTTCCCACTTGAATCTCTGCTACGAGGATTGCAGCTATTGCAAACAAACAGGCATTGTGTCATATTTCAACATCCCACTACAAAGCTGACTCCGCACAAGATAAAAACGAGCTGTCCGTATAAGCAGTCCTTGCTCCTCGCTAGTCCGGGTTGCCATTGAAACTCAAGTCTCCAAAGCCCACCCTGCAGTCCCAGGCTGCCGGGCAGCGATGCACCGAAGGCAGAGGAGCAGCCAGATGGCCTTGCACTGCTAACCCAGCACCAGTCTGAATCCGAGGCTCAGAGGAGGAGTGGCATGGAGAAGAGGAGGAGATAAGTCCCAGCTTCAATCCTGCAGTGCAGCAGCTACCACTAAAGGAGTTTTGGACTGCTGGGCACCAAAAATCCTTTCCTGCTCTTAATACCCAGCTTGGAAAGAAGAAAACAGAAAGGAAAGGAACTTCTTTTTGTTTTATAGCCCTTGCTAGACACCAACATCCATCTCCTGAAGTCTCTTTCCATCTTAGAAGACTGGCATAAGGAGCCCATAAAGGACATTCTTCAACAAATACCCAGATACATAACAATGAAACAAGCCAGGCTTAGGGCCAGCTTGAGAATCTGGTATAAAAGAAGTGTTAAAGTGCCTATTATGTGACAATCAGTATTGTCACATCTTTAAATCCAGTAGAACTAAAATACAAAGCCTGAGGACAGGAAGTTTTGGGATGGTTTGTTTTTAAAAGCAGACAAAAGGCTGCAGTATTTCTATCTGAGCATTCTGAGTATACAGAGGGAAATTTCCCCCTTTGACCCTGCAGACCACATCTCAAACATGGATTTTCTGCACCTCCTTGTTAAGAAACTGTTAGTCAGCTAGCTACATCTTGCCTCAAGACTAGACCAAACACCCGGACCAATTCAGGGGCTGTTTCACTTCTGTTATCTTTTGAAGGCTGGCTTTTTAAAAAAGAAAAGAATTAGGATTTCCTTGTTTGCAAAGCTCTCTAAACACCATGGAATCTATATGCCCAATAGAGTGGGTCCAAAAGAGCACTGGTGGGCTAATGTGAGGGCAAGGGTTGTATTGTATTAGAGACAAGGCTGGAGATGTGGGAGGGCCAGCAGGAAAAGCTAGAATTAACTAGCTAATGGCACCCCACTCCAAGTTCCCTGCAAGGAAAATTCCCCACTTCCTCAGAAGGGGAATATTATAGAAAGAATTTTGTATTTTGCCTGACATTCAATGCTAAATATTACAGCTATTCCCTAGAAACACCTCTAGAGTGTCTGTACTGGAGTATTTTTTTCAGCAAGAAAACTGCTGTATGGTGTTCCAGAGCCCAGGGGGTTCCCAGGGCTCTGTTCATGCTGTTGTTTGAGTTCAATTTTTAACAATTATTAAAAAAAAAATAAAAATCCAGCTAATTGGAAGACGACAAATCTAAGATCAGCCCAAAGCACTCCAGTCTCCTTCCTCCTCAAAGCCTCCTTCCTCCCCAAGCCCTGTGCCAGCTTTGTTTTCCTATGTAAAAATACCATTCAGTCTTTCCCTGGCTGGCACAAGAAACTCCTACACAACAGAAATGAAGCCATCTGTATAGTGAAATGATGAAAGCAGTTACCCAAAACCCCATCCAAATTCAAAGCAAAGCAAAAAGGAGCACGGGGGAGCTGTTGCTCTGGATTTGCCTGCAATATTAGAAAGCAGCACCATTAAATACTAGATTTTAAACAGAAATTAACTAAATTGACAACATGGTTTCAAAAGGCACTTCAGACGATGGTGAAAACCAGCTTCACACTGGACACAGAATGTGGAAGGGGAGTTCCTAAGCCTGGCACAGGCAGAGCCAGGCAGGGGCAGAGCACCCTGACCTGCAACTGCCCTTTCTGCAGCCAGGCTGGCACCCTGCTCCCGGCCCTCATCTCCTCTCAAGACCTTCACCTATGCATAACTTTGCAGAAAGATACCAGAGCAAACAGAGGTCTTCCCTACATTTTCTGTACTCTGCCCTATAAGGGTAAGGGGTGTAAACCTACAAGCTCTTTCAGCAGGAATTTGATCTTTTTCCCAAAAACTTTTTCAAGAAATGATGATAGTCTGTATTGAGCAGACTTAATTCTATGAAAGCATGAAACAAGTTAAATAGCTCACCTGCTCCCCCAAAACAAATGGATGATGGGTTCTACACCCCAAAGCAGTGGGAACTACCAGCCTTCAGTTCAGAACAAAAAATGTGGTGCAGGAGACTGCTGTTGAGGAAGGGAGAAATATTGCTGTTAAAAGTGGGTTTTTTTCTCCACTTCTCAAAAAAAGAGTTCAGGTGAGTAAAACGACCTATGTTTTTCCTAATTTCTGTTCTACTGACCTCATTACATTCACCAAGAGGCAAATATCAGAGTCGTGCTTAAGCGCTGGCATATATGGCAAGTTGCCATCCCTGCTGTGGCTGCCCCAGAAGCAATGCAAGGTTCCTGCAGTGTAAAAAGGCCAAAATTAAAAATCCACCCCGAGTTTTACACCATGGGGTAATGAACAAGAACTGGTGATCAGCCAGCTCATGACAGTTGTATGCCTCTAAGGGCATCTCAGTGGCCGGACTTGGGATGCAGTGCGCCACAAAGACCCTGTTATTAGCTTAGATAAGAATTTTTGGTGGTTTGTAGGAGTTGGACATCAGTAAGAACCTCCCTACCTATTTGAAATCACCCAAAATCCCTTTAGTCAATAAAATCAGCAGTTACCAGCAGGTACCAATCCCTAGAGAATTATTATCTAATAGAGAACTGCTAATCTGCCAGGTATGCAACACCCTTCTGCTCCGTCAGCTCACATACAGCATGAAATCCAGTGAGCCCATTCAACTACCATTACATTACCCATTTAATTACCATTACTACCTCAAGTTTTAACAAATAATACAGCAAGGCATTTTCCAGAAAGACCAATATGCAACTGAACTTCAAACCTCAGTTTTAAATCATAAGCATGAATCATTAGGCTTGGAATGCCAAGTTGGAGCACTCAAGAGTCCTCTGGTCACACCTTCTGCATTTGGTAACAAACTACTGTTTAAAAAATGCACTGGACACATCTAAACGCTGTATTGAATTTAAGTGCCAGTAAAAATAAGGTCTTGCAATCAGGGCAAAGAGGTATTCGGTCACTGCTTATTTAGGGCCCCATTCCTTTCCCAGCACTATGCATCATTTCAGACACATAACCCTTGCTCCCACCCAACACGGGATGCTCCACACCCAGCCCAGTCCAGAGTTCCTAAACGCTGAATAGCACAACACAACTCCTCTGAAGCTGCCGAGGAAACCCGAGTGTACAGCTAACAGCTGCCAAGGAAGGCCACGGGATTTGTGAGGAGCACACTCACTTCCAGCTTGGCTGGGATGAGCTGGGCAAGTGCACTGCTTCTGCTGATGGATTGCTGTGGACTAATGGAACAGACAGTGCTCTGCTTCAGCAACCCTTCATTTCTAAAACGCTTAACTTGTTATACCCAGAAGCCTTTGTAATATGTTTTTTATTAATTCATTATGAAAAACCCCACTTTTGATCATTCCCCCTAATTACACATAGCTTGTTTAGTTCTATTCTATAAATAGGAAAAAAAATCCAAAAGTACTTTTTTAAGCTGGCCATAAAAGGTCGGGTGGTTTTTAAAACTTAAACCTCAATTCTGTACAAAAAGCCTGTTGTATAGTGTCACAGAGCTCATCTGTGAAGCAAGGAAGAAAGTTTGATTTACTTTTGCAAAGGAACATGAAAACCGATGACACCTAAAACCGCGCTGTATTACTTGAACATTTTGTAGTAAGATTTTCCATCTCACGGGGTTTTGGTTTTCTTTTTAGACACCACCAACCCCCCCGCGTTGGCTCAACACGCGTGGAGCGGGCTCCGGGCTCTAACGGAAGCACAAGCAGCGGTGCCTCTCTCCGCGGCGAGGCGGGAGCGGCGGAAGCTGAGCGAGCCCCGCGGGAATCAACTCCGAGAACGCCGCCCCAAGAGACTTGAGTTGGTTTTAATCAGTCAAGAGCTTACTCATGAGAGAGTCGAGACCCTGGAACGTCTCTCCGACACTTCCAGTAAGCCACACACCGAAGATGACTCGCCCCTGGTCACCAGCCCTCGCACACCGCTCCTTACCTGGTGCCGGCCGGCAGCGCCCACCGCCCCGCCGGGTCTCCTCCTCCTCCTACCCTCTTTTCCGCTCTCTCCCGCTGCCGCCCTTCTAAAGCAGTGTTCGGACACGTGAACAAAGCAGCGGATGCCAAAACCCCATCGACACCCGCAGCCCGGCCCGGTCCACCCGTACCCCGCCGGACCCGCACCTACCTCCCGTCCCGCACTCCCGTTGCTGCCGGTGCCGGTCCGCGCCTTAAAGGAGCAGCGCGGTGCCGGCGGCCCTCCCCCGCTGCCTCACAGCCACTGGCGCTCCGCAGCCGCTGCTTTCCCGCAGGGCCCCGGCCCCCGAGGAGGAGGAGCCAAGGCAGGAGATCCGAAAAGGAAGGGACGCCGGAGCGGACCGGAACACAGGGACAGCGTTAGCGGGGCGAGCCGGGGGACTCTGCCCCGGGAGGCGCCAGCACTGCAAGGACGCCCCGGGAACGAGAGGTCCGTTCACCGCTCCGCTTCCTAAGGAGCCGCGGGGAAAGTGGCGGTGCCGGGGAGCAAGGCGCTGTGCGGGGCTGTACCTGTGCCCCCCGCAGCCTGCCGGGACCCCGAGCCTGCCACGGCAGGGACCGGGTGCGTTAACGCGACCCGACACACAGAGACCCAGCCAAAGCGAAAAGTGCGCCGCAGTCTCACAAAGTGCTCCTGAAATCGCTCTGTAACACAGCAAGGCGCTCAGGAAGGTGGACGAGATAGAAGCCATTTACACAGTCAAAAAACCAGCTCACTTCACCAGTCAGATTAGGAATGATTTTCTGCAGTTCATTTTTCCAAGACACCTCAGAAAACAATTCACCCCATCACAGCCTTCACACATGTTCAAGTTGTTGAATTTCACCACTTTGAACATTTTCTGATACCTTTGCCATGTGCATTGGGGTGCTCTACAAGACTTTTTTGCCAGCAGCATGTTTGCTCAAATAAAACTCCAAACATCAGAACATGGGAGCAAGAATGAAGAATAAGAGACCAACCCAGTGGAGATGATGTTTCATTCTTTCGAAGCTGGATTAACAAAATAAGCAGAGATTTTTCCATTATTAGCTCTTCCTTAAACCCGATGCACACCTCTTGCCATAACACTGAATGTCCATCTCATCTGGGCCAAGAAAAGCACCTTCTGTGCTGTACTGCCAAAAGAGCACCCAGTGTCCTCGGTTACATAAATATGAGCAGTTTTTAGTATCAGTAGGAAGGACTGTGTTGTTCTTACCTCTGAGAACCAAGATCCTACGCCTATACTCAAGCACTTCTCCACTGTATTAAGCTGGTTTTGAAAACTGTGGCCCATGGCAATAAGCTGAGGTTTGCCCAGAACACAACTTTGAATTAACCCATCATCTGTATGCTCAGATGTCACCACAGCTCACTTCCCTTAGAGGCTCACTTCGGACTTCTGCTGCGTGTCACTCCAACACACACTGGTTTTTACTTAGAGGAAACAGAGCCAACTATGAAAGCAAAGGACAGCTACAAAAGTTCCTCTCTAGAGAAAAAACTCTTACTCATCTGGTCACTCTGTTCATCCACAGTAATTCTTCAATCCTGTATCAACACTGCCCCAGTGCCCAAGTGAGAAGACACAAAATGCCTGTAGTTAGCATATGAACAGTGTGTTAAGCATGCAGATCCCAGCAGGAAATGTTCTGTGACAGCAAGGATTGAAACAATAAGCTTCCATCCATCTGATAAATATCTACCTGTCTCCCTTAGAGCCGGCTGCATTACCTCATCTAATTAAATGAAAGCTGATCCTCACTGGCATTCACAGTGGGAGACACCCTAAGGCCTTAATCAGCTCAAGCTATTAGCTACATAATGTCTCTAAGAAAAGTAGAGGAAGAAAAGGTCTGGGCTAAAGGAACAACAGTTTTGCCTTTTCCCTGTGGAAGACTTAAGGGACACTTATATCAGATTGTTTTCCTCCTCATTCTTTCATGAAGTATACAGGAATATACTCTACAATTCGATCAAAAACTACAAACACTTCTATAACAAATATGTACCTCTGCTAGAGGGAGAGGTTCCCTTGCCTGCCTAACATGATGATGATGATTTCCTACTTCATATCTCTGTCACCTGCTCAGAAGCAGGAAAATCTGCCTGGCACACAGAGCCATCATGTGGAAGACGCTGCACATTCGCACATGCACACGAGGTTGGTACTGCACAATCAGAACTTCCCAGCAGCAGGCTTGGCAATGCAGCAGTTTCTTGTTCTGTATTACTCTTTCAAAGCCCACTCAATTGCTCATGGTCTCCTTTTGCCTACGCAAAGGCTTACACTGCTCCAAAAGCAAGACAACACCCCTTTTTTTCCACACCCCTAACTGTGTTTCCAGGGATGCAGTAAAATAGAATAATGGAAAATGGAAGGTCAGCAAAAAAGACATTTTACTTTCCAATTAAAAGGAACAATGCAGCTCTTATATTTCTTGAATCCTTCATTGTTCAGAATATTTCTTGCAATGTCTGAACACAGTTCCTCTTTTCCTCAAAGCTGTCAAGCTTCCTTTCTCTCCCACGGAAACATTCAATAGAACTCAAGCCTATAAGGAAGGACTAGGAAACCTCATGTCTCCTACTGGTACCTGCTACATTTGGAGACCTGCTTATTAGTTTGAAATTCTGTGTGTGATTCCCCACTGCAAAAACCAGATCCTTCCGAGCTGTTTCATCAACAGCAATACTTGTAGCTTCACCAAATAATAACAAACCAGCATAGTGAAAGAAAATTAATTTAATAAAGGAATTACTCAATTTCATACTTAAAAGTATGAACAATAAGAAAAGGGCATTTGGTTTTGAGTATCAAAACTGAATTGACATAAATACCCTGTGGACACTTACCAGTTCTTTTTTTAAGCAGAACATAAAACCTGTTTGAAATAAGCCTCGGCAGGAAAAGAATATTCGTAAGACAGAAATTCCTCAGGGGCTATCATGGCATAAGCTTTTAGCATCTGATTTGTGTCACTAGTGAAAATGAATTTAGGGATTCCAGCCTAGTCCCCCACAGGCATATGGCCAAACCACACACAAACTGGCTATGTGCTCAGGAATGTAAAGAAATGGGATGCTAAAGGTCATACCGAAGCATCTCCGACACAATTGTATGATCCTAGAATGTTTAACTCCTTGCCTTCAGAAAAGACACTGAAGCAGGCATTCACCTGGCTGCTTGGAAGAATACCACATATACTTCAAACTGTCTAACATGGAGTTAGACAATATCCTTAATATTTCAAAAGAGATTTAGCAGTTAGAGGAAGTTATGAAGCTATTTCTTACTTCAATGCTGCAATGGGCATTTGACCTATGAATCTGATACACACAGTGCAATTCCACAGTAACTGCAATTCCACAGCTTGGAATCCAGAAGGAAAAGGCATAAATGATCAGCAAGAGCCATTACAGACCTAAATGTTACCTATAAAAAAAAGTCTTGCCCTATATTCACGAAGAAAACAGGTAGATTTTTATTAACTAAGTATTAATTCTGTCTCAGCTTCCTTGTATATAAAGATATAAATATATATAACTATATATGTAAGTATAGATGTGTAAGTATATATAAGGCATGCAGACATAGAGGAAGAAATGCCCCAAGCAGCACAGACTGAGCAGCTAGTGAGAAGATAAACCCTACAACTACTGCACAAGCTGTACCCATAGCTAGAACTACTAGGACAAATTCCTCAGCACTGAATGGGTTTTGAATTTTATGATATGTAATTTTAGTGTTGCCTATTTTGATTTCTGTATTTAATTCTGTAAGCTGTATAATGTGCTTAATTTGCTACCTTGCAATGCAAGGTGGGGAAAATGAGAAAATGCATTGCTCTGAGCAGAGCCTCAGCTCCATTGGTTGCTGCAGATGCCTTTTGCTTTCCACAGGAGTGCAAGTGGACAACAGGCTGAAGATAAGTCTGCCTCATGCCTTGGCACTGATGAAGGCGAACAGCACAGAGGAGCAGAAGTCAAGGAAAGGTCATTCCCTTTTACTTTGTGCATCATAGACCATACTGTGTCCAGTTTTCTTAGAATCAAGAAAGGTGTTGATGGACTTGAGCATGTCCACTGAAGGGCCAGCAGCATGGTTAAAGGGTTGCAGCACATGGCCTATGAGGGTGGGCTGTGGGTATTGAGCTTGTTTAGCCTGCAGAAGACTTAGGAGGGACTAACAACAACCTTGTAACAGCCAAGATGAGGTTGCTGAGAAGATAGAACCAGGCTCTTTACTGAGGGAGATGGAAAGACAACAGCCATAACTTGAAACAGGGAAGGTTCTAACTTTTTAAAATTAATATATATTTATATATAAAAGATTTTACACAAATTTTTAAATAGTATAATTTTTATAAACCATTTTATATATTTTCCATAAATTATATTATTTTATATATATAATTAACTAAGAAAAAATCTTTATATAATTAAATAACAAGAAAAAGCCCTGAGCAGCCTGGTCTGAAATGAGTGCTCACCCTGTTTTAAGCAGGAGGGTGGACGACATGACTTCCATCTGAATGATTCAGTGCCTACCAAATACCTTTCTATTCAAGAAATACATAATACCATCACCTGATTAACTACCCCTTCTACCTCCCATCTAACAAGTATTTATAAAGTGTCAGCCATACTAAAAGGTGGAGGAGACACCAGCAGCTCCTAATGCATCACTATATTGACTTCAGCCAAAATGATAGTTACTTAAGTGACAGAAACTTTAGTTCCATGATTTGTCAAAAATGCACTGGTAGTAGAGGACAAATGAAACATCTTCTCATTGGAATGAGAGCAAAGGAGCTTTGCATCAAATGTGGCAGAAGCAAAATTGCCCCAAGTTTCTTACCTCCCACTCACTTGCAAGCTTCACTGGCACCTCTATGCCCTTCTTCTCCAGCTGTTCCAACTTGTAATCTTCATATTTTCTGTATCCTGCATATCCTCCTCCTGTAGCTACTAGAACATGGAAGGGGCGCAGGCGGAAGACTTGCCCTACTGAAGCAGTATGAAACTTCTTCCTGTCTGCAACAGAAAAGAAACCCAGACTTCAGGAAAGATAACAACTACACAGTAAAGAAGAAAGCTATTATGTGCAGTGAGGGATGTCAGCTTAGGGGAAGAAAATGTAATTAGAAGCCTGTGACCCATAAGGTATGTATAAATGTTCTTAAGTACTCCAGTTATTGCAGCATAACAAGTTTCTGAATCTCAGTTGATGAACACTAACTGGTCATCTGTGGTTTTAACCTTATCCACTATCCCATATCCCTCCAACGTTCTTCCCCCCAAAACATAAAATGAGCTCCCTGAAAGCACTGTGGAGAAATTCGTAAGATGAGCTGCCTAAAAGCGTTATAATTACTTTCCAACAATGAGATCTATGTTGTTACTATACAGAATGATCAGTTGCTAGGGAATAATCTGTAGTACTGTGAAGCTTCCTGCTCCTCAGTCATTACAGCTTTCATTATAGTCAGGAATGTACAGCTAACTGGAAGAGGGAAGGAAATGATGACCTGCTTTAGTGTAGGCTTGGTAAACAGGATAAGAGGCATGTTTCTGCTGTAATACAGCTCACCACATGGCGGGGGGGGGGGAAGAGAAGACATCTAGTGTTATGTGTTATTTCTTATCAACCACTACCAAGCTCCTCCTGCATAACACAAGCCTTGCATGTCATCTGTGAGATCCAAGTATACTGCAGTGTCACTAAGCAACAGGACAGCCGCACAGGAAAGCAGTGAGAGCAGTGGAAAGTATTCCCCTTGCCAGATCTTGAGAGAAAACTAGTATGTTAAGACTTAATGGTCTAAAGACTGTGCTGCTTCTACCTGTATTACAGGCAGTCTGAAGGTTCTCAACAATGAGCATAAGTCACTACCAGATAGACAAAACCTCCAAAAGAACTAAGTCTCAGATCCTGATTGGTATAATTTCTACAACAATCATTAACAGGATGAGCCAGAATCAAAACCAATGGACTAGATCTTGTTCCACGAATATGAGGCTTAGGGTTTGACAGTGAAAGGATGCATTACCAACCAAAAGAATTCAGTAACACCAGATCCATTTCCAGGCATGCACAGAAACAAAGTGTAATTGCTCAGCAATTGGAGAAGCTTTAGTTCTAAGTAGTCGAGGTGAGAAAAGACATCCATGATGCTGCAAAAAAATGCCCAATAAAAGCAATTCTCGCTCACATTTTGGTTTAGCAAAACAATATTTTTGCTCACTTCTTTCCTATATGAGATTTAAAACATTGTTTGAATTGTATGTCCTAAAATACACAATATGAAAACAGCTTTATTACTAAAAAATAAAAAAATCTTATTTTCTGAGGAAAAAAACCCCCAACCAAACCAACCAACAAGCAAGGCAGCAACTACAGTTACAGTTAAGATCTCAGAAAATATTCTGCCCTAAAGAGCAATGCTCAGTAAAGGACAGGTATCACTTATAACAGCTAAATGCCTTTAAAGAAAGACTTTTATTTATTTTGAATTTACAAACACTTTACAACCTTTAACTTTGCATCACTATTTCAACAGAAATGTTTGTACAGAGACCTATGATACTCTTTAGTCCTAAACTCCCTTCTCACCACATATTTGGTTCTAAGTTAGCAAAGCTGCTCAGCTATTTCATCAGAGATTAGCAAATTCCCAAACCCTCCCTCTGTTAGAACAGCTCTTTCTGGTTTGTATCCAGGGAGAAGCTGTTTCCCCTTCAACAGCCTCTACTGATTACCCCAATCTGAACCTTTCTTGTCCTGTGCTAGAGACTGAACCATGTGAGGTTCCACAGGCCACAGCAAACAATTCATCAATGAATGATTTTGAAGAGTCAATTTTTCCCCATCTCCAGTGCTAACAAAATGACACTTTTATAACTGGTATCCAAGCCATGATGCAAAGGCATCTAACACGCCTTTGTGAAGGGGGTTTTGCCCTGACAAATAAAACTCCACACCTTTCAGACAGCAATGAAATTCACACAGGTTTACAAATTCCAAGATGAAAATATCAGTTACCAATTCTGGCAACAAGCCCATGTTCAGGCAGTTGGGGCTGGTTAGAGATTTCAGCCGAACATCATGTCCTCTAATGATACCAACACTCCAGCAGCCCTTTAGCAAGCAGCATGTGAATGTGAAGAAAGTTCATGCCTTGGCACATGAGCCTCTAGAAACAAATCTGGGACAAGAGGAAAAAGGTGTGGGACTTTTAACATACTAATAACATTTTTAGATGCTTTGAACCCTAAATCTGAACTCTTTCCAGATAAGGCAAACATGTTTCAGATTTTTCTTAAACATTATGTATATTTAGCAAATGAGAATGAAAATAAAGTAATAATCTCCTTCTCTGGAACAGATGAAAATGACTCATTCCCTAAGAAGCATTAAAAAATGCAGGGTGAGAAAGCAAAGTGCGTAATCAAAGGCAGTCAGAGGCAGTCATCTAAAGATTGCTTTGTTACTCTCACCAAATAAAGTATTTCTTCTAGAAAAAGACACAAGCACTTAGAGAAGACCACTTATAAGGGTAGAGATAAAAGTAGTTATCTTTTCCTCCTAATTACATCATTTGCAAGTCATCTAGACTTAAATCCAAATCAGAATCTAAAATACACCTTTCCAGCTTTAGCCCTAGAAACTACAGCATCTAAACTGCTGTCTAGATTTGCATCTCTGGAAGGCTCTTCAGACCTATGAAATCATTGTGGGACAGATGGCACATCCAAAAGGACAGAGAAGAAGCTTCTAGCCATGGCTTGGGAAGCTCTTTATCCAAAATGATCCTCTTGTAGCAATAAAAGTAAAAATAATACATAAATAAAACCCCACAAAACCCCATGGAAATTATTTCCTTTAACAACATTTGTTATCCAAGTATTCCAGTAGAGTTGAGAAAAATGAAGAATCTTATGACGTAGGTAAATATACTTCTTTTAGTACCTGGAAAACATAACACCAAAGGAGTAAAGCATAATTTCAAGCGTGTGTCTATGGAAATGCCATGAATTGAACAGGTCTTTGATGCTAGATTACCACTTCTGCTTTAATCTGAAGAACTTCATATTCACCAGTATGTGACTGTAATTTGCCCAACTTTGAGTAACCCTGAATTTAAAACCACTGGGTAGATACAAGCCTTCACTTACCACTGAAGAATGTCCTAGAAGGTGGATGCTTCCACAGGACTCCAGTTTTCAGAAACAGGTTCTCATGTATAACGAAGTTACAGCTAGTCAGCAACCTGCAAATACAACAGACAAGGAGCAGTTGCTTAAGTACAAATGCTTAATGATGCATTAATTTAAGCAGTTTGATAACAGTGATAATCTTATAGTCAGAGGCTGAATAACAGAGGGAAAAATCTCCTCAAAGTATCCTAAAATTTCCACTGAGCATATTCCTTCCTGGCCTGCTTCTTCCCTAAAAAAGGCAAAACAAAACCAAACAACTGACAATCCAACTGCTCCTGCAGATATTTAGTTAATGCTGCATCCGTTTTATCTTTTATTTTTCTTAACAAATATTGACAGATGCTTCTCTTGAGCTTAATGCTACTGTAACAGTGATACTTGTTTGAGTATCACTGATCTTGGCAACAGCCCTTTTTGGGCGACTAGTTATGTACCATATCTTGGCCTGTTTGGAGTTCTAAGATGTGACTGTGAATACAACCTGAGTGTTTTTTAAAAAGAAAGCTGATATCTCATTTCATCTTGTTTTACGCAGTGTCCTGCCTTAGATGTTTAGTAACCTGTTTGGGTTTGTTTTTTAAATAAGTGAATCTACAACTGATGAGCATAACTACTCTCTAAATCTGCTTCCAATTTAACACAGACCTATTTTATCCAACAGCATGCAAACATCTCCTTTAAGGTCAGTAAATAACTTGTATTTTGCTGGGGAAAACAAAAACCTTTAAAACAAGACTGCTCTACTCACAAGGTAAATACATAGCACAAGCATCATTATCTTCTATAACAACACAGCTAACAAGTATTTACTTCCATCCAAAGATAATGTTTATAATGGACAAAGTTGAAACCAACCATGCTGATCAAAACAAACTCTGCTTGCAAATGTGCTGGTAAAGTTTTAATGACCATTTAGTGCTTGGGATTATTCCATCTCCCCAGGCAGCTACTCAGGTGTGTCATTCAGGAAGCTCCTACAACAGCAACCATCTTAAGAGACACTTCTGAATGGGGATCTTGTATCTCTTTCCTCACCATGCTGGTGGGGAGGAGGAGTACATAGGAAATGTATGGATTCCAAGAGGTAATGTCATTAGGCCAACTAGTATAGCTGGAAAAGTAAAAAAGCTGCCAGGCACAGAAGCTCTTCTAAAGAGTTTGTCTTACCACTCTCTATGCTAGTGACTTGTGAGTGGTTCTGCCACTCCAAAACCACCCACACTTACAACTGGCCAACACAGGCAAAAGGTTCAACCAGGATTTTTCATATGTTTAATATATAACATTTCCTTTCTGGTTTCTAATAATCTGAAAAGGACACATCCAATTGCGCAAGAACTATTCACTAGTGTTTATATAAGTACATACAGCCAAGTTCTTGAAGAACACATGGCAACGCTGCAGGATTCCAGGCTCAAGCCAGGGCAGGAGAGGGGCAGTGTTCTCAGGCCAACAAGCTCAGTCCCTTGGGAAGAACCAGGTCTGGCAGGTCTTTGTGCAACCCCTTCATTCCCAGGATGCAAATGCTACAGCTGAGATGCCTTCATTTGGCCCTCTAACCTTTCATCTGCTCTTGATGAGATACATGCTGAGTACAGAATTACTTTAATAGCTTACAAGCTATTGCATCATCTAAGGCCACTCAATTCAAGGAAGTGGTTATTAAGAACATTCAGAATTCCTTTCAAGTGTCTAATGAGTTACACATAGACACCTCTTTACTTAGAAGAGGGGTCTACAAATAGCACATTTCTTATCTAGAAATCACATAGTGATAGTAGCAGACAGTTGCTAACAATGTTTTAATGTTAGCCAAGGACAAACAGCTGTAGTTTTAAACTATCTCCATAACATGGTGGCAGTAATATCTCACTGCCTTCAACTTCACGGTCTCAATTAAACTCATTGCATTAACCCAAACGTGTCAGGACAGTCCCTGCCCAAAACATGGATTCCTGTGACCAGGTGCTAAACATACCATGCTGCCACATCATTTACCAGGATATTATTTCCTTAGCAAGGCAGAAAAAGCAGCCCACACTGCTGCAGAACCTGTATGTTTTACATAGCAACAGAATGTAATTTTAGATGAACACGGAGGTCAACTGATCTGCTTGGGTCATACACCAGACCTAAACTAATTTGTGGTATTACAAGGCCTGCCTTACAACATAGTAAAACACCTGGGATAAAAGGAGTTCTTGCCCATGATAAGCTGGGAGCCTGTGGGCAATTTCTAAGGCATTAAAAAAAGTAAGAATTAATCCAGTCTGCACCGGACTTAACAGAAAAATCTTAAAACCCTAAAAAGTCTGGGAAAAAACCCAAACAACTTAGCTGCAGCCTAAAGCACTAGTATTCTCAACATATAACATGTGGCTTGATACATAATAACCTAAAAAGACAAATGCACATCCAGAACAAAACTAGCTGCACTGGCTCCATAGGAGCACCAGAAGCTGTGAGGTTGCCAAGGCAGGGCAGGGCATACCAGGTACTTCAGCACATGGATCATCCCAGAGGAAGGACACAGCTAAGTGCAGATCCTAAGCTCTTCCTAAAAGTGGTTTTGGTGCCCAACATGAGAAAACCATTCTCCTCCTTACTCTGAAATCTAAAACCAGGTAAAGATGACAAGTAGTTTGCTGCCCTCCTCACCCTCCCTTCTCCTGCCTTCTTGCATGCCTGCCCTTATATATATGTGTGAGTGTATAAAGGCATTTCATATATATGCATGTG
>JBCJKH010051922.1:4725-18970 GCA_039877255.1 Loriculus beryllinus
TAGAAGACAATCTACAAGAGGTGTTCAAAAAAGAAACCCAAAACACTACATGGTCTCCTATTCCCTTTCCTATAATTTTTAGCAATAGGAAGAGAATTAATATCTTCTAATCAGTTCCGTATTCAGTTGCCTTGAGCAGTACAGGTGCCCAAAATGCAGATGAAACCTAGAGTTCATACATGCTTTCAAAGGTCATGTGTTTTGGGGTTGTTCCTTTTTTTCTTCTTTCTAGTAATATACAAGACTCCTGGCTATAAATTGTTCCTTCTAGCAACCACATGCCACAGTTTTGCTGGCTATTTTTATTCATTAGGACCAGCTGCTTCACAGTGCCTGAAGGTAACAGGAAAAATATGTATATGTGTTTTAACCATATGGTAAAAACTGATGAAGGCCTTTTATGTAGGATATTCCATATACCCAGAGTAAAAATTACTCTTATGCAAAGACCAGGCTAAAAGGCCTGTTCTCCACTTGAACCTTCAAGGACCCACATCACATTTCTGAGCTGAATTCAAATGCATGCATTTGCACTGCTCCTATGAAGTCAGGAGAGCAACACCTATTTCCATCAGTATGGATCTTCTGATAAAGTAAGCAAGCTTTTATTAGCCTTCCTTAGTAAAGGGACAGATTCTTCAATTGCTCTTAAAGCTAGAAGAGCATAGACTCCCTTCTAACAACCATTAGTCATGCTATGCTTTGGTCTGAAAAATGTTCTGTTGCCATCATTGCTAAACAAATAAGGTTTGCTCTAGTTTTATCTAGTGCTCAAGTTTAACATAGGCAAAAATAAAAACAGTGATGAAATAGCTGCAAAAATAATGTATTCACATTATGTGTTCTAATCATCTAAATTAATAAATAAAATCAAGCACATTAGTGTTAGCTTAAAATCAAGTCCAGAAGGCTTTACAAAGTTATGCCTGCCTGGAAAACTAATTCTCACTGAACTCCTTCTCAGTATTATAGAGTAGAATTAATCTCATAAAATAACACCAAACTGAATTTTACCATGTGATTAAATGAAAGTTAATAGTGGACTTTTTCCTTACTATACTCTCCATGAATATCAAGCTAATTCAGACCATGATTTTTCTATTCTATTTATTACAAAAGGAAAGAAAAGTAATCAAAGCTTTGCTTGAATTTAAAATGGTCTTTATGAAATCTGGAGCAGTAATAAAATATAATAGCAGTGAAAGTCTTTACCTTTGGCGTAACAGGATTCTTTTCTCAGTGATAACTATTCTTCCTTTGCCATTGCACATGCATCACTAAGTTAAGAAGAAAAAAAAAGCATTGCAAAACAACACTGAGTGTGCTTCTCTGAGCAGGGAGGACTCCACCTTGAATTCTAAAAAGCTTCCCTTATATATGTTGACTATGTTCTCTAATAACAGGACAAAGAGGAGATCAAGGAGGTTTGTCTAAGCAACAAAGAACTGAAGTGCTGAAAGTGCTTAAAATAATATTCTGTATAACCCCTTAACCTCCAAGAAACATTCCAGCACTGAAAAAGATACTGTTTGCTCTTCTTCACTGATTTTCATAGATCTGACTTTCAGTACGCAAAGCTTGGTTGTATAACATAAATCTTTTTCTCAACTGCCAGCAAAGAAAGAACAACAGGATCTGAAAAATCATGTATTATTTCTGCCAGAGGCTATGCAACTGTCCTGTGCAGAAAATAACTAGACTAACCAGCCACTTAACTGATTAAGCAATATGGTATCCAGCTCATTCTTCCATATCTGAATCTCAACAGGGATAATCACGTGGCTTTGTCACTGAAGAAAACAGATGAAATTCAATAGAAACATATGTTGTGGTTAAGATACTTTCTCTCTTTTCACATATCTCTATCTCTCTCTATATATATATACACATGTATATACAAAAGATTTACATTAGCATCTCTTGAATATGAACCACATTGAAGAAAAAACAAATGCCTCCCAATTGTCACTTCATTATCAATATCATTATATTAGAGACTGTTGTGGTTTATTTTTTTAAAAGGTTATCTTTTAAAAAGTTCTATTTTTCATTATGTGATTCCTACTAAATATCACTTAGATCTAGAACTAATTCTACAAGGCAGAAAGGATCAGTACCAAACTCACCTCTTGATCATAAATTAGAATAAATCTCATCTAATAAACACTATCTTGTGACACTAAGTGCACCTTAGTGTACCAAGGCACACCTGTCAGGCAACTTGTAGAAACAGGCTAGCATTCCTAGTAGACATTCCCAGCAAATGAGAAAGTAATGCAAATTTAGTTTGGAGGGCAAGTAGGGGGGAAATTGCTTCTAAAGATGGCTGAAGATTTATGTCTGGTTTTAATGTTAACTGAACTGTTTAAGCCCAAGTAACACAGTTTGGTTTATGGGTCATAAGTATCATATAGTACAAAACCAAAGAAACAAAAAACCTCAAACCCCTAAAATGATAGAACTTATATTGGGCAAGTTCTTCTGAGAAGCAATGAAAAGCTGTATCAAACAGTAGAAAGATTAGTCTAGACTAATTTTATGCCACTCACACTCTGATGAATATGTATTCCTTAAGATGAAACAGAACCCTATAAAACTGCATATCCCAGAAATAAAAAAGCAAGTTTTTTCTCCTTAAGGCTTATAGTGAGAAATTGACAATTTAATTCATAATTTATGACAGAAGTAGCCTGATGTCATTACACTAAATGTAATTACACTTCCATCAGAAGAAAATGAAACAAAACCAACAAACCATCAGTGGCAAGATATCTCTTTCTTAAAAAGAGAAAATGGAGACAGAAAACACCACGTTTCAGAAGTTCCACTCAAATATATACTGCACAACTCTCTGCATAAAAGAAAGCTTAAATAAGAACATAATTAAATCCTAGTCAGTTCCTGCTTTTTCATTTGGGCAAAAGATCAGAGCAAATGCAAATAAGCATGTCACATATGAACAGCAGGTCTGGCTGGTATTTAGTTCTGAAGAAGATCGATACAGCCCTGTTTGTCCAACAGAACTCTGCAAAGGGAAGACTTCTATTCTTCTACACGTATTTACAGAGAATGTTCAATTTTACCAAGTAGGACAGAAGGGGAAAACAAAATCCCTCAGCAACTGTTGAAGTTTTTGACAATATTCCAATCCTCCAGTTAAGTCATTCTAATATACAAGATAGCAAGGCCAGTTCAGCCGTGTCAGGAAAAGATCAAGTACTGACTCCTGCAGTGAAACCGCAGTGCCCTTTTTTTTTGCACTTACAAAATGACTTTTCCAGGGACAAGATTCACCTCTGAACTCGAGGGCATCTGCCAGCACTGACTGCTGCAGAAAGGTCCAAGTGGCTTGAAAGTCTACCAAGGCAAGAATATGCTAAGCTAGCTGTTCCCATAGCAGCCTGTTCTGACTGAAGTCCACATAGTGTTTTGCTCTGCACCCATTAAATAAATCCCAGAGCATGAGCAGAAAGGGCAGTTCTGTTGTTATTCCATTGGGAATGACATCTTTTAATTAGTAGAAGCCCACAGAGAGGCTGTGACATGGCTCACAGTTATGTTCATGTGTAATAACCATCAATCTGCATATTCAGCTTTAGATTTCCAGGCTGGTACCAGAGATAAAGAAAAAATCTAAAACATCAAGAAACTTACCACTTCCTAAGTGCACTTTTCTGCCCTCCTATAATGTAGAAGTATTATTAATTAAAACAAATTTAGCAACGTTTGGATAAAAGACAGTCACTTTAAAAACAATAGCTCTTTGAACAAGCTTATTTTACACAAGATTTTACTCAGTCAGTTCTCTAGTAAAGAACTCTGCTTAAGATGAATATTAGTGAAAACACTAAATTCTTTTAGTATTTTCTGTATGCCAATTTTGAGTTTCAGTGTTCCCCCATCTCCTACACTTGTTGCAGGATTGGCATGTTTCTACTTGGACAAGAGTGGCCTTTTCTTTTTTGCTCTTTGTTTCCAATGAAGCCTGTAATAAATATGCCTTTTTGATTATTTCCCAATTTGTACTCCAATACCATGGATGATGTTACAACAGTTCTGCGAACATCTTGTAAATGAAGTGCTACCAGATGCAGCTTCATTGTGTCATACTGCAAACAAGGAGTCTTTCCTCTCTATTATCATTATTTATCACTCTACCTTGAAATACTGAAGAACCACAGCCTTTACGGCAGATTAGTAGCAAACTCTTTGACTCATATTGCTCATCATGGAAGCATTACAGAAAACAAAATATAGACCAATGGAGAGGTGAAGTCAAAAGATGAGGTATGCACTATTAAAAGACATTAAGAGAAAAAGGTAATTAAGAGGTCCTCACTGTCTTAATTTCAGTTGCTCCCATGTCGCTTATGCTCATACTGATTTTCCTAATTTTTGAGGTGAAATCATTCTGGATGTTGTATTAACAAAGTGCTATACCATGGCAACAATAAAAAAAACCAAAACACCTCATACAAGTAATTGCAGTTCTCCACTTCCAGACCTGGCACAAATTCTTTCAGCAGGCTTCACATTTACATTGCTGCTTAGCATTCCACAGATAGAAGCATATAGGGGTAGAAATAGAAGCATATGCAAGTACAGCAGTCACAAGCAATTGCAGCTACCTTTACTATCTGTCTGCTTACAAGAGAAGAGCAGCTTCTGCCCAATATGGAAAAATCTCAGGATTTCTGAAGCTGCAGCAGCTCCAGCCTTCACAGCTCTAGTTAAGAGGCAAAGGTTTATGGGTTTGGCTGGGATGGAGTTAACCTTCTTTACAGTAGCCCATACAGCACTGCATTACACATTTGTGACTAAAAGAGGTGAACTAGGACACTTCAGTTCATGCTACAGTGAAAGCAACATGATGCTTTCTCATGCTACAGGGAAAGCAAAGTTCATTTGCTTTCAGGTCCACAAAAACAACACCCCTCCAAAACCACAGACCATACACACAACCTCTAGGACACTTTGGTTCATGCTACAGTAATTTGTTTTCAGGTTCACAAAAACAACATCCCCAAAAACCACAGACCATACACACATATTCCAGAAATAGTAAAAATAGCAAAACTTGCTGAAAAGCATGCTCAGGAAACCAAAAAAATCTGTCCAGTGAAAGAAATCTAGCATCTGCCACATTGAGAAAGCAGCCAAGTCCAAAGAGCCCCACAAAGACAGCTAGAGTCCTAGAGTTGTCTTTCATTCAGATGCTTGCCTTCAAAACCTTGGTTTGCAACTGTTGTTTTAGCTTTCACTGGGTTCTTACCTGCATTTGTGATGTACAAACTCAGAAAGCCAAGCAACTTTCTTGTATGTGGTGAATGTAAAATGGTCTAAATGGGAATACGCTAACCCTTCAAATACTGTCTGCAGAATTTATAATCTTTTCTTTTTATTCTTGTTTCTTTGAATGCTTCCATACTTTGTAATTTTATGTAGACAAAAAACAGAAAAACTTACTGTTATTCTAGAGCAATGGTTTTAAACTTGTGAACTGCACATCTCAGCAAGGCTTACAAACTATCATTGAGGAAACTTCAGAAGATAACCGAACAATAACAAGATTATTCTTTCATTAAAAGTTTTTTTATAAAAAAGCAAACAAAAGATTTTTACACACCTGTAGTAATCTGCAAACCAAAAGAAGATTGTAAGCCCCTGTTACGCTGTCCCTGGCTGAAATCAGTAACTCCATTGTCATAGAACACTTTCCAGCCCCTTCTTTCAGTTTTCATGGCTGACTAATGAAACTGTAAACTCTATGAGTTCCCTTGCAAAATGTGATGCTTCCCTCGGCACATCCAAGCCTAGAAAATTTCAGCCTGAAACAATAACAGTGTTTTATGAGAAAAGGAAGAAAAAGATACAAGAGCGGAATGTACTATGAGCACATATTTTATTAAAATTGCACGTGGAGATTTAGCAGACATTGAAAATTCCATAGGAACCATGAAATGCATAATAAATTCGTACCGCGTGAAGTCCTCTTTGATGCCAGAATTCTTCATATTAGTGGTATTCTCCCTGGGGATATACGCAGGCACAAATCTCTGGTTTTAGCGAGCAGGCCTTTAATTTGTACTGATCATTTTGTAAGCCGCATTTTTGTCTTTATTTGGCTAGTTAATACAAATCTGCTCCTTTGGAAATCCCTGTGGTGTCATGTTTAAGAAAAGAGTGACTTACCCCTTTTTCTGTCAAAATGAAAGGTTCCTCATATTCCTAAATCCAGTCACACCCTTAAAGAGAGTTTGCACACACTCTGCAGGCTCTCCATACACTCAGATTAATTTATCCACAGGCAGCCAGAACTTTCTTCAAGTTCACATTGATGAATTGTGATGTCTTCCAGAGTTAACATCACAAAATCAATGTGGGAAGGCACCTAATTCCTTTATGTACAGGGAAAAAAAAAAAAAAAAAAAGAAAAAAAAGGCAGTTAAGTATGTCTAAATGAAAATATGAATTCTCTTGTTTGAGACTATCTAGCATAGGATTGGTCTAGATAGACCACAATTTTCAGTTCATTGCCAGTATTCACCAAATCCTCAAACTGAAGACAATGCTACTATTTGAATTCGAGAGAAAACTTGTTGGTGTTTCCCTCATCCAGACACATCTTTAAGTATGGAAATGGAAAGATCAGGATATTTATATTTCATTTTTCAAGTACATTAAAAATGTGATTAAAAGGAAGGGTCCCCCCGCCTCCCTAAAACCAACTGACTGAAGAATGGTAATTTTTTCCTGCACATCTTTTAGACAGAAAATGCTGCTTTGAATTTACATTTATATCCCTACAATATATAGAAAAGGCACAATATTCTTTTGAAAGTGTGCTGGTTTTGGCTGGGATAGAGCTAATTTTCTTCATAGTAGTTGATATGTGCTGTGCTTGGGATTTGTGCTGGAAACAGTATTGATAATTCAGGGATGTTTCCATTACTGCTGAGCAGTGCTTACGCAGAGTCAAGGCCTTTTTCTACTCACACCACCAGTGAATGGCTGGGGTGCACAAGAACCTCGGAGGTGACACAGCCAGGACAGCTGAACCTAAATGACTCAAGGGACATTCCACACCTTATGACATCATGCTCAGCACATAAAACCAGTGGAAGAAGGACAGGACACGCAGAGCTACAGCATTTGTTTTCCTAAGTAACTCTCACATGTGATGGAGCCCTGCTTTCCTAGAGATGACTGAACACCTTGTGGCCAGTGTAGAATGAATTCCTTGTTTTCCTTTTCCTATTGAACTGTCTTTATCTTAACTCAGAAGTTTTCACTTCTATCCTTCCAATTCTCTCCCTCATCACACCAGAGTAGAGTGGAGTGAGTAAGCAGCTTTGTGGGGCGTAGCTGCTGAGGGGGTTAGAGAGCAACAGAAAGAACTACCTAATATAAGATGTGGTCTTTTATTGTTAGTGCTTGAATGAGGCTATCCTGGAATTCTCTATCATCAACTCACCATCTTTAAACACATTTTTCTCCAGCATACAAAGCATTTGACAAGAAACCTACATGAATGAAGGACATCGCTGAATCAAAAGCTTGAATGAAAAGGAAGCCAACTACAGTTGTTTTAATATTTGATGAAAATTCTGTACTCAATGTCTACATAAGATTGACTTCTATGAGACCTTTTTTATTTGTACAGAGGGAAAAATTACCAAGCTACTATACGTAAAATAGCCAAGAATGTTTACAAAGAAAAACTTCAATGCTTTTTGCAAAGTCATTTCATCGTGGAGCTCAGATGTATGCATGTATTTAAAAATACTCAGAATAAAAAACATGAAGAATCACTGCCATGCTGAATGTCTCTAACTACCAAGTAAGGCAAACAGATTTTCAGTTTTCAGAAAGAAGCAGTACTTTTCCTTGAAGAAATAATGAACAAAGGCGTTATTTATAACTCTCTAATGAAGAAGTGTCAACAATACTTAGGATTTTCACTGTGCTTCTGATGTTGACTCTGATGGCATGTTTATTGCTCTGCTGTCACATAGTACGATAGGAAATTTTTGCTCATATAATTGTAATACTGGATCTTTCAGACTGTATCCTAGTTTAAATATAAACTACAATAGTGCTAAACTTTTTCCTAGTGGAAAGTTATGTTTAAACATGATCTTGTCTCATGATTGTCTTCACTGTCTGGAAACAATTGAATCAAAATACTGTTTTTCACAGGTGGTAGATGAACTATAAACAAGGCAGAATTCAATGACACGTGATTAATCCTGCAAACAAATTTCTTTGGACTATATGGCTATAGTTTTCCACTCTATGGTAGGCAATCCATTTGAACCAAATGTGTAAGGGTCAAGCAGCCTCTTCTGCTTCCACTTAAGCCTTTGAAAAAGCTGATGATGGAATAAAATTAATTATACAAAAACCTAAATGTTTTCTCTTTCTCTGACGCACACTCCTGAAATCGGAGAAATGTTTCCATGTTGGAGGATTTGGTTTGTGCTCCTGAGCAAAATGTGATGTTTTGTAAAAAATAAAATGCACCAACGACGTTCAGGGAATCTTAACACATGGATACTGGTGTCTCTCATCTGTCTCATCACAATTATTCCATCAGACTTTACTGTCAGCCATTACAGAAATAGCTGATTTAGACAAAAAACATTCAGATAAAGGTCATCTGGGTGGAAAGCCTGGAGATCTGCAGGTACTCAGCAAATACTGAAAACTGACAGCTTAGACTGCAGGTCTTGTGATTATAACTGCTGTTATGAGATGAAAATAAGTGGATATGCTCAAAAAGCTTGTATTCTTCTAATAAGATGCAATTTAGTATGATGAGCGTAGGACTTCATAAACGAAACACCTTTGTTTACCAATGACAAAATGCAAGATTTGGGCAGTATTTCCACCCCACTAAAGTTTATACTGAAACTTGAATTTTTTTCCTCCTCCTTTTATACACAGACAGGTAGTGTTCTGACTACAATGACACTTCAAAGCATTTTGTAGATGAATTTTAACATGAAGGTCAGGTGACAGCCCTTATACTGAATCCAAAATCCATGAGTTTTATGGCATATAAAATCTCTGTACTCTCTGTTTTAAGTTGGAGCCATTTACTGTCTAAGAATTCCAGATGTGGCTTTAAAGCAGTGTTCTCTAGCTTTCAGTGTAGTTGCCTTCCCGCCTCAACTTCAAAATGATATCAAGATGAGGTTTCTAGGGTACACAGCTCTGGAAATGCTGAAGGCATGATTCTGGCTCATGCATATATATACACACTCCATAAAGAAGAAAAAAGTGATTTTAATAAAGACTAAATAATGAAAAGAGATCCAGGTAAAAAAAAATTCCTAACACCACAGGAGCAGACACAGTGCTTGCAAGAGACACAAAGAGAACCCTTCAATGGACACTTCAAAAACCTAGTAAAAACCCAGCTATATTAATAATCAAAAAGTTTTTTGTGAATGAGAAAATAAACTTAAAAGAGCCCTCAGGCTTTCTTCAAGGTGAAACAACACAACTCAGCAGAAAACGCAGCACAGTCTTCTTTTAAATCACCTGATTATCTGACACCAGTTTGGCTGCTGGCACAGAACTCTCACATCCAACAAACTGGCCATTGAAGGCTTTAGATTTACCCTTGGCAATCTTGCTTCTCAGCTACATCTTGTAAAAAAAACTCTAAACATGACAAATGGAACTACTGTCACTCTCCTCTTTAACAGAATATAAATTAGGAGTTTTGGTAAGCATGTTTCCAGACCAAATTCATAAAGAACAACAAAATACTAATTCTAAGCAACCAGCTGCTTTCATTCCAGCATTTAATTTGGCCAACTCGCTAGAGGCTGAAACCCCTCGTATTTTACAGGTGATGGTGAAAGATTCTGTGTCAGGTTAGAAAAGCAGAATACCATTTGTATAAATTTCTTACTAGTGTTCAAGTACGACAGTAAATCCTGTTTCTATAGATGGATAAAAAGACATACACACAAAGTTCAATGCAGATTCAGTTTCTATCTTATTTTTTCCTGTGGATTCGACTATATTAAGTTAAAAGGAATAGCTTCCTCTTTCCTTTTCTTTGCAGACACTGCCATGGATGCAGTAAACTTACTTTCTGACTCATAGGGAAGCAGAGATGAGAGCTTTTTTCTGTGTTCCTAGTGTCTAGCACAAAAGTATAAAGGTTCATGACCAGAGATACAAGAGATAACGTGTGTGGAAATACTGAAAGAGATACATACGTAACACACATTTTTGAAGTTGTCACTGTTTCTAGAGAAAGGGAGCAATACATTGATTAGCACCTTTAATCCATCAGGAAAGGAAAAGGATCTGGACTACTCTGTTAAGGAAATATGAGATGCAAGGGAGGTCCAAATTCAAGCCAGTAACAGTACTGGTACACAGCTCATGGTAACCCTGTTCTATTTCTTCCATCACCATCACCACCACACCAAGATATCCACTCATTTCCTAACCTCTTGGTTTCTACTGAATTATTTCAGATGTAGAAGCTTTGTTAGCTCCAAACTAAAAAACCCATGACCTAGTCCACATTTTTCATTTCACACCTCTATTACCGGGTTGTTAGTGCTCAGATCCCTTATTGAGAAAAAAAAAAAGTAGAATTCCACATCCTCAGCATTCATCCACTACTTTTTCACCACAATCTGTAAATCCTTAGTTGAAAAGTTACTCTGAAAATTCATGGTAGTCAAAAACAGGCATACAGGAGTTCACACAGAAAACCTGAATCTTCAGCCATAAAAACTTGCTTTCTGAAATTGCTCAAAATCAGTCATCTGGAATTAAACATTTCACCTCAGAAAGGTAGTAATTTTGTACCATTAAAGAACTGCAATGATTAGGGTTTGGTAATCTCCACCCACTTCATTCTATTTTGGAAAGCTGGGCCCAGATTGTCCTTGTAACACCTATACAGATAGGTGGCGTTATTACTTTCATACATCAAACACCAAATATATCAGAATGATCAGCTAGAAGTGAATAATCACCCTGAGACTGTACAAAACCCACAGGATAATACCCATAAATTATCCTGTGCAAGAGTAGCAAGTAAAGAACCATTTATAAGGTGGAGGCAGAAGATGGGAAGCAGGAGGAACACATTTTGACATTTTTCATCTTAATAAACAGAGCAAAACTCCTCGACTGTTAAAGCAAAACAATCTTTCAAAAAAGGATGTACTTGGAAGCTTATTTTGCTGTTCTCCATAAGAAAAGAATATAGCTGCTTAGACTTGTGATTAATGTACATATCAGTATTTTTCCAGTAAAAAAAGAGAATTGGTTTATGAACTGAAGAAATAAGACAATGGAGCTTTTTATTCTCCCAGCTTGAAAAATAGGACCTGTTTGTCTTTATATCCATAACATGTTTCAAAAGTATTATTACTTTTGTATGCCATGTTCCTGGGGTCATTGTTTTTTGCTGACAGGGCAGGTGTGTGAAGACAGGTGCTGGGTGCAACCACTATTACCTCATTAGTCCTGTTGTTGCCTCCTGGAAGATACCTAACTGTTGTCTCAGAAGAGCCTCAAAAATGCCGTTAACACTGTTACTGAAATTGAGCCTACTGTTAAAAAGCAGAATATTAAGACTGGCCAACTGAGATAACTTACTATCCACTGAGATAAGGCAGAGAAAAGCTAAAGAAAGACAGACACTAGAAAAGAATAATTTCTGGGGTAGCCCTTTCCAGTAGGCATAAAAATTATATTCTACAATGAAAAACTGTATGATACAGGAAAATACTGTTGTGTAGAACAAGTCCTGCCCACAAATTGACCAGATGCTCCTGTTTTTAACCAACATTATGCTGGGAATGCCATGGCCATTGGCTTAAACTTAGAATAAACCTGAAAGCTTCTTCAATACAGAGACTTGCAAGGAATACTTTCCAGAAGCACTGTAACAGGGCCTCAGCATCAAACCAACTAAGTATGAAAACTAGATCTGTTTGTTATCACTGTATTAATTTGCTCAAAAGCATTCCTGCTTCTAAATTAACTTTACAGGACGATACACATTCATGCTCACCACTGCCCCTTATCTTCAAGATTTCATGTATCACATGCAGCACTTTGAAAACATTAACTTCTGTAGGCCTGTGTTTGCTATAATGCCAAAACACTTTTTATTATCATAGCAAGCAGAAGAATCAAACCTGACAGCAAAAAGTCCAAACTCCAACTTCCAACAGCAAATCCCATTTTAGCAACTGCTAACTTCATAGTTAAACTTGAACTTTTGCATGAACAGCTGCACACAGCTGAACTGGCTTTTTATTCTGGATTTCACACATCCTACATATCGATGCAATCTAAAAAGAAAACCAAGTTTGAAGAAAATTTGTTCAGCGATTCTGAAGAAACAAACTTCACCTTACCAAAACACAGCCTCAAGTTATTGTTGTGGTTCACTAATAAGCATGCCTCTTGTTTTGTATCAATTCTGCCTTTCTGTCAGTCAGAGGTAAGAATCCCATTAAAATATACTTTCTACATCTCTTCAAAGAGGCAGAGGAATAAAAGGTAAGGAAGTAAGTCTCAAAGTATGCCTTAAATACTTAAATACTTTAAACAAGTAAACAAAGATTGCAAATAGTATTCATTCTAGTCATTACATCCTACATCACAAACTTTCCTCATGTCCAAATAACTTTAGATGAACATATGCTTCATCCAAGTTCAGAAGCACGTCAGCATCAACATTTTCAAAACAGTTTTGTACTCGTTCCTCCTGTTAAGAACAGAAAAGTAAATTTCCATGACCAGGATACGAGATAGCTTCCAGCTAAAATTCTAAGAGGGGTTATGAATTTTACACTGACACTGACTACCTGCAAACTTTGATTCCAATATTGATCCCAATGTTATCAATCCCAATAGGTCCATGTTACTTCACACTTGAAGCACTTTACTTTTCACTTTTTATGTTTTCCTTTAGCAATTAACATTTCACATACCAAATTGACCAACTTCAGGATTTTCAAAGAATCCTAGGAAAAGAACAGATGCTTTGTTTTTCAAGCAAGCAAAACCGAAGCAAGAAAAGGAAGCCACTTTTTGGACACCTTGAAACACAGCCAAAAGAATAACTTCAGGAATAAACATTTCTATCACAGGATATGCCAAGATGTAAGGAATTTTTTATTTTTCTTGCAATAATTAAACATGAATTCAAGATTGGTCTGACATTCTTATTTTTAAAGTTCTAATAAGCTGAACCAGTGCATCTGTAACCAAAAAACTGTCCAGTTATATAAAATGAAATAGAACATTCCCTACTGATATATATGGCAACAAGCACATACATTAAAAAAAACAAAATCTGGATTAGTTATCAATTCAAAGTGAAAACTAGATATTTTCTTTTATTCACTCCTTGGCCATCTTCACAGGTCCACAGCACAAAAGAATCACCAGACAGCTCAATGAATCCCAAAACTAAATGAAGAAAGCAAAAAAAATTAACTATGGCATATAAAAAACTCTGCTTTTTGATTACATATAGTGAGAAATTAATGTTAAGTGCTTCTGGAGATGATGATGAGATAAAGATGAGGACACTTTTATGGATGTCTTAAAACTTATTTACTTTTTCAATTTATAGATAATCTAGCCACAGTTAAGCACCTAATCATTGCATTTTCTCCTACAAACTACTAAAACCAGACACTACCCAACAATTTAAATAACGTATGAAAAAGCTGCATCTATTTAACCGTTGCAGATGTCATAGGACAGAGACAATAAAATATAAAAAATGACAAGAGTTAAAAATCCTACTGCAAGAATATTAACTGTAATAAAAGAGAAGACATTAAAACAGCAGCTAGTTAGGTGCCAGAACATAATAGAATCCATAAGGATAGGCAAAGAATGATGCTAAGTTAAGCAGAAAGAGTCTGTTTTCAGAGAAGAACTTCCTGACAGACACCACAACAAAGTAACATGAACAGTGACTGTGTGGTCCCCTTCTCGTAAACAAATCAGGCGTCAAAGGTTGATCTGCAGTTAATAAGAGGCCTAAGCCTTCTCCAAGGATTTGTAGTATTCTGTCAGCACAGTCCAAGCCTTAGGAGCCATGAAGCCTTCCGGTGGGTTTTGTCCTTCTCGAGCCAACTTGCGCATGCGGGTCCCCGATATAAAATCAAAGTCTTCATGGCTGCAAGAGTAGGAGGAGGAAAGGGGGGGGGGGGGGGGACGGGGGGGGGGGGAGGGAAAG
>JBCJKH010051927.1:8991-19587 GCA_039877255.1 Loriculus beryllinus
AAAGTTGACAGCAAAATGTCGAGCTTCCTTCTGTTGTTCAGAATCCAGATCCACAGTGTGGTATTAGGGCATTTGTCCCTAGAAAGCCAAGCAGAAAGTCGACTGCCAGCATCACCCAGGCATTGCTGCCTAGTTCACCATATTCATACCAGAACATCTGTACTTTATTTTCCAGACCTTTGAGGCTACAGGTCCCTGCAGAGGAGCTGTGCTCATTGTGGGGGGTGTGAGTTCATGCCAGGGACAACATGGAAAGCCAGTCTGTGTCCCTGCAGAACTGTGTGGAAACAAGCATGACCTGGGAGGAAATTCAGACCTAAGGCTGCACTGGTAAAACTTGCATGAGCTGATACCTGCAGGCTAAGTATCTGATCTATGTCTAGCCAAATACGTATCTCATTCTTGGGGGTTGGTAAATAAGTAGGTTGTGGAGGATGTTGGATAGCAAAAGTCCAGGTTCCAGGTTAAAGATCTGTGGTTTAACCAGGTTCCTTGGTTAAAGAACTGTGAAAGTCAGTAATGTCACAATATCGGTCATCAAAGCTCATTAACCCTTCTCTGACTGAAGAGCATACCAAACATTTTAGAAGAAGAGTTGCGAAAACATTTAGTAAACCAGTGGGCCTGTAACATGACTATCTGTTAATGAATCTCACCTGTTATAAAGTACAGATGTTGAAGGGTTTTTTCTTTTGGAGCCTCTCTGGAAGTTATGAAAGTTCCTACAGGTGTCTAATACCCTGTCAGCAGATAATTAACCAAGGTATTAGACACTTGCAGGAGCATCTATTTTTATATACATAATTTTAAATCTATTTACCACCACTTCAGTGTGTTGTAAGAAACAACAAGCACCCAAGCCACCTTTGCCAACCTATTAATTTGAATTCTTAATCCTCTGATTCCCTTTCTGTCAAGAGTCTGCCAGACCTCTCTCTATTCATAATGCCTGCTATTATTACTTAAATTTTGTTCAAGGGAAGTCCTGGAACCATAAATAAACAAATAAATTCTAATTCTTGTTAAAACTAATCATAGAATCACAGAATAGTTAGGGTTGGAAAGAACCTTAAGATCATCTAGATCCAACCTCTCTGCCATGGGCAGGGACACCCCACACTAAACCATGTCACACAAGGCTCTGTCCAACCTGGCCTTGAACATTGCCAGGGATGGAGCATTCACAACTTCCCTGGACAACCCATTCCAGTGCCTCACCACCCTAACAGTAAAGAATTTCTTCCTTAGATGCAATCTAAACCTTCCCTGTTTAAGCTTTAACCCATTATCCCTTGTCCTGTGCCAGATTTGAAGCTACCAAACTCTTGACAAAGAGAAGAGCCATCTTTTTCTTCACGCTCCAGAGAGCATACAGACATGGGTTTTATCTGGCAGGCACTACAAAACCTTCAGAAGATTGAATATCCTCCAACCACTGGCCTAAAGCAGCCTAACCATCAAGCATTACCTCTCAACCCTATAAATTTCCCAAACTCAAACTACAATGCTTTGATTACCTACAACAAAGAGGTTAAAGAGGTGAGAGAAATTTTCACTCCTGACAGATATCTAACAATAAAAGCAGAAGTGAGATACAGACTTCACACCTTACACATAATTATAAAACATAAGAAGGAAAACATCAAGAGAAGCAAAATAACCAGACTTTGAAGTCCATATTACTTCAAGCACCTACAAAACACTGATCACCAAAAAAGCTTCCTTTTAGTAATAGAACTCAACAGTCATCTGCCTTCTTGTTGAGTTAAAGGGCCAGAGAAGCAGAAATCCCAGGAAGAAGCATGACCACAAGGAGATGTATAGATGCTGGTTTCCTTCATGATCTGTAGTAGCGACATGGTCTCTGTTTTAATTTTAAGCCCACTTCTCTGCAATGACAGCTATTTCAGTCCTTCCCGATTTCTGCTGACTGCTCAAAAGCCACCGGCTGCTTTGTGCTGTCATGAACAGCAGAATAAGCGAAAGTCACCAAGAAGAAGCAAAGTTCTTTAAACCATCTTTCCACTTCCACAGCATAACTCACCCAGCCTTTCCCAGGAAAACAAGCTTATTTCTTGACATAAAATCATACAATAGTCAGGGTTGGAAAGGACCTTAAGATCATCTAGTTCCAACCCCCCTGCCATGGGCAGAGACACCTCACACTAAACCATGCCTCCCAAGGCTTCGTCCAACCTGGCCTTGAACACAGCCAGGGATGGAGCATTCACAATTTCCCTGGGCAACCCATTACAGTGTCTCACCGCCCTAACAGGAAAGAATTTCTTCCTCATATCCAGTCTAAACCTTCTCTGTTTAAGCTTTAACCCATTACCCCTTGTCCTGTCACTACAGTCCCAAATTTCTTTTTTTGTGACAAGACACTGACTGCCTCTCCTTGAAGGCCAGCTGGAGCCATTTTCCTCTAGCCTTTTCTGCTTCTGGCTCCAGCACCCTCATCTTCCAGCCAGAGAGCAGTAGGGATAAGGAGGGAGGTTCTTTGTGTGTTGGAGTGTCTAGCAGAGCAGGTCCCAGGGCTCTACTGTACCCTTCCCACACACATGCACCAGAAAGATGCCAGTCTGCAGACTTCCTTACCAGCAAGCACATAAAAGCTTGAAAAACATCACCCTTCTCTGCTACAGACTCAGTCAAAAGGAAAAGCACTAGAGATGGATGTGGTTTCAGACACAGAAATCATGGGGCTATGCTGGCACACAAATGAAATTTCCCACATATCACCCCTATTTCTTGGGGGCTTTAGCAGCTGATATATTATTAAAATTTGCATTTCTCAATTCAGTTTACACATCACAAAGGCCTTTGCCAGGTGGTAAACCTTGCTGTAGTGGTTTAAGATGTTATTTCTTCCAGCTGCCCACTTTGTCCCTCTATTCAAAGTTATGACCCAACTGCATCTGCTCCCATTCGCAATCCTGTGCATTAAGGCCTTCAACTAATCCGGTGGAGCACAATTTGGAGTGACCAAGGAACAGCTGACATTTCCTTCTCCTCATATTGCTGGGGTGGGGGGTGATAAACTTTGCAACTGGGAGTGAGTGACAGCTAGAGCTGGTCGCATATTAAAGTAATAGCTCAGGTTTCTCAGAGCTCATGTGTGGCAATTGTAAACTGTGCTGGTCCTACAAGGACTTTACTTCTATAGAAATACAGGTACACTGATTAGAACAAAACAGTTCACACTTGGGTGTGTAGCTATATTTCTGTTCTTTGCGCTCTTAAAGAAAGCAAAGCTGTGTTTTACGAGCAAGCTAAGCTATCCCAGCAAACATGAACTCTTGCCAGGATAGCTGGATCTGCACCAAAGGCTTCTGCTGACACAGCTAAGACAGTCAAGGATTATTCTTTCTCTCCCTCCTATCAACACACCAGGCTGGAAAATATCTGTTGTTGAGACTGGAATAAAAGCAATCACAATAGTTTGTCTTTTCTACAGTGCTCCAATTTAAACAGGGTCATACAGGCAGCATCCATGGGTGCAGTTTTACTGCTGAGATCAATTTCAGTGTCCTGCAGATTTTCACTAGGGGTAATGTAGTGCTGCTGTAAAATTAGAAAGCCTGATTACAGCCAGGCTCTGCCTGCACAGCTTTCAGCTTCGGTGTATGGAGCCACCAGCATGTTCACATGAAAGCAGAAATCTGCCAGAGATGCCCCACAGCCAGCCTCTGAAGACAAAATATTGAGAGTGCACATGAAGAAGGGGAGCTCAGAGTTACATCTGGCTGCTGTGATGTCTTGCCTATATCACCATTTTTTACTTACTGAGAAGTGATTCTGGCAGAGTATAAATATTGCCATAACAGTTCTGAGGATGGTGTTGAACGAGAAAGATGGATTAGCAGGGATGGCTAGTGAAGCACTCCTGTCACCTCTTTGCAGGATGGTGGAAACATTCCGTTATTACTAACCTATCCTAGGAAACAGAACTCCTCCATCCTTTTCCTTGTCCCTGTTGTTTAATAACGAGAGTGGTGAACTCTGTGGTGTCCTCTACACTCTTCAGACCAAGAACCAGTGCACAAAATACTGAATTCATTAAACTACTAACGCCAGTGGGCCATGGATTTCACTTACGTGCACAAACTTGTCCATGTGTATAAAGTCCTTTCGTACTGTGTTCTGCTGTTGTGTAATAGTTAAATTATTTCCCAGTTTTAATGTTTAACACAGATTTCTTCCCAGTTTTAATGTAGAGTTAATTGATTCCAGTTCTGCCCTGAATTTCTGGTAGCTGAACCATACTACTTTTGCAGAAAGGTGATGTATGAGAATGTTATTACCTGAACCTAGGAGCAGGAGGCAATGAACCTGATGTGCCATTGCTTACCACTTCTGCAGCCATTTAAAGCAGCCAGCAGTATGTGTAGTGCTCCCTTGTTCTTCACCAGTGATAATCTGTGCCCACCTTTCAGTTCTGTGAAGAACAGCTCATTTTACTGACTACTGGAGGATGAAGTCCACAGACGCCCACTTTCTCATCTTGCCTCTCCTAATAACTTCCCAGTAGCATTTCACTTATTGTCCCTCCCCTTTTTCTCATATTTATAAACCAGGAATAATATTTATACATCCTTTTGGGTGTTATGATAACTATTAATTACTGTTCATGCACTACTCTGAAAATTAATGTATTGTGCAAGTGCTAAGTGTAATTTAATTATTGAATATTCAGAATTATTATACTCTACAGGCTATTTTTATCTCTTATTTCTTAGTATATTTCAGTATAGAAAACATACCTATTTCTTTCAGTCTGCAGAAGAGTGTGTTACTTGCAAAGATGTATATGCCTTAAAGCTGACTGCCACAGAAATATGAGACTTTCTACATAACTAGAAAGCCAAGAGATACTTGCACCATCTTCTATACCCACTTGTGCACCTCGTTTCTTTCTTGTCAGCTCCTTTCCTTTCTTAGCATTGCATGGTGCAGTTTTCCCACCAGCTGTTATGTTAGAACCTACCTGGAGGTTCTGCCCACCTGGAAACATTTTGGTTCTAAGATTAGACTGTACCAAATCTTATTTCCAAGATTCTTTTAATTTCTGATCTCATGCTAATTTGTTCACATCTCTTCCATTTTTAGACTAAGTAAAATGAAGTCTGTTTTCTTAATGATTTATGGCTGAAAATCATTGAGGGTTTGGGTGAACTCTATGTTCAGAGTTCAGAATAAGAGTTTCAATATCATCAGAGATAAGTCAGTCATGGTTCGGCTGAATGGATGTTGCTTGGTCTCTGGCTATCCTCACTGACTTATGACGTGGACTGTGTATGTGTGCATATGCACCGGTGGAAACAGGCAAAGAGCTGCACTTCACCCACTTTGTGCTTACCTGCCCTCTCAGGAACATTGAGGAAAAGCAGTGCCTGTGCTATAGGACTGTGGGAACCACCACTAAGGAAACTATTTGCTCATTGAGTAGATTCTGGTCATTACTATGCCTCGTCTCTCTGATGTATGCTGGGTTGTTTCCATGGTCTAGAGAAGAGTGACTCTTCATCTATGGACAATACAGGAGGAAAGGAAAACAGGGTGCTAATATTTGTAGCCATCTTAGAAAAACAAACAAGCACACAAATCATACACCAAAAGCCATTGTGGAGATTTAAGGAAATGGGTGAGCTGCTCATCTTCATGACCAGATAGGATAAATATTCAAACAACAAAAGTTTATACTAAATTTTTCTACTGGATATTTCTCTTCCACATGCAGTTTTAGTAAATCTAGCTCTTCTAATCAAGAAATGCCCATGATTTCTCAAATTTTCAAATCTGTGTACTGCCAGTAACTGTTTAGGGAGTAAATTTAGAAGACTAGTGGCACATCCTCTGCTACATAAATAGAAGAGCTCCTGCAAGTGAACCCAGGGAAAAGGAGACCATGTTTATTCTGGAGTGAATAGAGGACCATGAGACTTTTCAGACTGTCTCCTAACCTGACTGTTGCCCTTGAGATAACCCTGCCTCGTGACGAATGACTCAGGATGCTATAAAGTCTTCATTGCCTCAGGCAGCATCTTTTTCCAGAGCAGCAGGAAGGAAACACAAATGTAGTAAGTTTTGAGGCAATACCAAGCCATCAACCAGTTCTTCTGGCCTAGTCCCTGAAAAGGAGGCCAGAGAGGCAAACCAAGATAAATAGCCATTACTCCGACCTTGTCTTGATTCACGCACAAAGCCAGAAGTCAGTTGTTTTTCTTGAAAAATGAATGGGAGCTGTACAATGTCCCAGAAAATCTAAAATACCTGGAAAGAGTTTTCCTTTCTCCACTGAGGGATGGCTCTGAGCAGGCTGGGAATGTTGAGACTGGGGAGAGGAAAAGCCTGTAACAGAAGGGTGATACTGGTTTGAAATACTCTGTATGCAGCTTCATTCTGGACAAGGTTAGTTGATTCACTGAGGCCATCCTGGATACAAAGAGACATTGAAATGGAGTTTCTGTGGAGAGATGTGAGCTTTTTCTTGTGGTAAAGGAGACTACGACTCGATAGAGACTTGACTGAATGGAAGGTAATTTCTCATGTAGTAACAACAGATAGGATGGGTGTACATGTGCAAAGTCGTGCTGGAGCAGGTTGGACTCAGCAGGACAGACAGCACTGAGTGTACTGGCAGTGGAACTGAATGCGGGCTTGTGTGTGCATGTATAGGCATAGTCGTGTCTTCCCTAAAACATCAGTGATTGTGCTGAGGATGAACGTGTCTGAGGAAGATCATCGCATACTAGCGATGAGAAATGGAGGTCAGCAAGAAAGACTCCTACAAAGGGAGTAGCAAATGAAAGACGGGTCAGCTGCAGAAAGAGGCAACCCTGCACATGAAGAAAGATGGTGTTTAGAAACTCACTGAGACAGCTGTGAAGGGGACCCCAAAAATGGGAAACCCTGCTGTATAATACTGCACGTCCGCATATATTGCCATAGGATGGGAGACGTGGGACCCTCATATTGAATGGAGACAGTTTAGGAGTAAAAACATGGAGAACTGATGGCAGCATGGCTCTCTGCTTGTAAGGAGAAATGAGTTTAAAGGACAGAAACTAAATAAGATACAGAAATAGCCGTATGCTGTACCCAGTAGCTACAGAAAAGAAGCAATACTTTGAAAAAGCAAAGCTCATGTCTCACTGGGAGTATAAAAATTAGTAAAAGGGGTTTCCACTGGAAAAGGAAGAAATAACCTGTTCAGAAATGGGTGTGTTCAGTGACATCTTGTTTTGCTCTTGGTATGACAGTTAGTGTGTTGAGTCTTGGGGTATGAATTGTGGTACAGTAACACTAATAATTAAATGCGTCTGAATAAGTAAGCACATCTGAGCTGAGAGGAAGGAGTACTGGAGATTGAGAAATGGTAAATTGTCATTCCACAGAGGAAAAGGGTTGAGTAACAGTCAGAACCATAGAACCGACTCTTTGTATATCTTTGTATATTCTCAGCATGTCCATACATCAGCTGTAATTTAGTAATCAGCTAGAGTCAGAGTGCGTTTGAGCTGTTACAAAATACATGGTTTGATTTAGTTCCATACCACAGCTCTTCTGCTATCGCTGTTAATGGCCTTACTGTATTTTAATAGCACACTATGGGCAGCTTTGTGCTCTGCCCAAAATACTATATTTAAACAAAGAACTGTGGATTTTTAACCCACTTATATTTTATGACTAAGATTATTGAATTTCTTACAGCACTCCAATAATTTTCTTCAGAGGTCACAGTGGTCTTTAGCTAATAGGCAGTATAACAAGTTGCTCCATTATAATGAGGCCTCACCTTCCAAAGTCTGAAACTTGGCAGCTGAGAGGTAAAGATGGAGACTACATCAGGGACTTTCCCAGAAACTTTCTGAGGAATCAGACATGAATTATTTACAACAACGGGCAGGAATGTGTAGTGGCTATTGCTTCAGGATATAAACCAGAAACAGGTCCATCAGGAAAGATGATATTATCTCAGATGAGACTATGTAAAAATCTGAGCATTTGTATATTGGCTTAGCCTGGAGAAATAACTCAGAGGAGCAGTTAATGCAAGCACTGGTATTGATCCTCATCCCAGTGCCTGAGTGGGCTCATTCATTATTTGGCCTCATTACTACCTTGAATTCAGCATCATGCAGACACAGATTCATGGGTCATTCCAGCTGGGGCATTCCACCTCTCAGACACCCCTGAATTCTTTACCAGCCCTCAATGTGTAAAAGCTACACATGAAGGAAACCAAAGCTATTTGTACCTGGTGTGCTGAGGAAGCTTGGACGATGTGCTCTCTGACTTGGTCTGCTTTGCCGCGGAGCAATGAGTCTGTTCCAGATCCCACACTGCCTGCCAATACAAGTGCCCAGCAGCAAGGGTACAAAAAGCTATCATTAGTAGCTCTTAAACACAGTGGTTTGGAAGCAGTGTAGGAAAAAACAATCCCTCTGATTGTAGGAGGCTAGGATAAAGTCCCAGCACCCCAGAAGAAATCGAAACTCATGTACTAACCTCCCTGTTCTGAGTAAGTCACAGAGGCTTTTAGCCACTCTGGTGATGTGTGGCTGAGTATGTTGTTAATAAAGAGGCCATGACATCTCTCTGAAGTCATATCTCAAGACTGAACATAAGAAGGTGAGAGTAAAACAGGATACAAGCATCAGTGTATATTAGGATACTTTTCTGAACAATACAGTCATCCACAGACACATTGAAAATGGCCAACTGTGAGCTGTGCACATTTCAAGAACACAACTTCATCAGCTGGGAAAACGCATGACAGAACATCAAATTATGCAGTGCTATCGACAGCCTGCCTGTGCCATAACTGAGAAGGCCTGGCCATATAAAACACTGGTATGCTTCTGATTCAGCATGGGACCAGATTTGTATGAAGTCAGGTGATGCCCTGTTTAAATTATTTTTTAAATTCTTTTTTTAGTTCTTGGTAAACCTGAACTTCTGTTTTATGTAAATGTGGTAATATTTTTGCTGGAGAGCAATTGTCCCTTGGGCTTTCCATTTTGCACTGAAGCAAAATCTCGTCAATGTCTTCTGAATATAGCTCACAGAGTTGTGGTTTCCGTCAGAACAGCTGATTTTACATTCCAGACTCCGTGAGCATCACACAAACCAATGCAGGGGCTGGCACAGCAGTACTCATAAGTTCCAAAATGATTTGCCTGTCAGGCACCCATTAAAATGGCATAGTGTCTGTGATGAGCAACTCTATCCTCATTATCCTCTCTTAAAAGCCTATACCACTTACTGATTACTTCAAGAGGTGCTGATAAGCACCATGTCATTTTACACTGCTTAATGCTTTCCATCACAAAAGACTATTGTGATGTTTCATGAGAAACATGCATCTATTCTGTCTTTTAGGGAGGAGATAGAGGCTGGATTTTCAGCAGCAGCAAAGTCTTTTTGGATGGAAAAGTGGAATTGTTAGGTTTTTGCTGATTTATTGTGAAAAATATATTGTCCCCAGAAAGTCACTGTTACTTTTCATCTTCAGGAAAAGCTTGCTTCCTTGCCAGCATCAGCTTTCTGAGGATGGGCTGTGGCTGTAGCAAAGCTACTCACCTCAGTCCTCTTGGGATACCCCAGATGCTCTGCTGAAGCAATCAGTGATGAGAAGAGAAACAGGCCAGGGGCCTTCCCTCTCTCTGTACAATCACACATTTTTCTGAGCCCTATAAATAGCAGCAGAGCCCATTATTTTCTGGAGCATCATATTAAACATCAAGGTTCCCACTCCTTCCCTCAGTTCTTCACGCCCCATGCATGCCATATCAAGAAAGGAGCAGGCTGAGCATTCCTGAATATGTCCATTCCCCAGGCTGGAGAGACCCTCAGAGCTGAATTCATTTGTCCAAATGTCACACAACTGTCTTGTGCTATTTCAGATTTCCTCCTCTCTTCTACAAATTTTGTAGGGCCAAAGGAAAAGCTGGAGACACACAGCCTTCTGGTGAGCTGTCTGCACAAGATGTCTGCAGTATGGGTGTCTGCAGGTGGAGTAGGTGTCTTGGTGAATGAAGGACATTTCCTAAAATGTCCAAAATGGAAAAGAATTTAATAAAATAATAGAACAGCTTTGTTTGGAATGGACCTTTAAAATTCATAACCCTAACCCTAACCCTGCCTCTCTGCAGTGAACAGGGACATCTTTAACTAGTTCAGGTTGCTCAGAGCCCTGTCCAACCTGACCTTGATTGTTTCCAGGGATGGGGCATATACCACCTCTCTGGGCAACCTGTGCCAGTGCTGAACCACCCGCATCATAAAAAAATTTCTTCCTTACATCTAGTCTGAACCTACCCTTTTTAACTTAGAATTATTCCCCCTTGTCCTACTGCTTACAGCCCCTGCTAAAAAGTCTGACCCCATCTTTCTTGCAGGCCCCCTTTGAGTACAGAAAGGCCACAAAAAGGTGTCGCTGGAGCCTTCTCTTCTCCAGGCTGAACAGCCCAAACTCTTTCAGCCTTAAGAATGATCTTGTACATAATTTTCTTCACATTACTGTGGACTCAACTTGTCCTCCTTAGTTCCTCCAAAGATACAGTGTGGGTCTTGACTTTTGAAAGTCCAAGC
>JBCJKH010051928.1:0-33166 GCA_039877255.1 Loriculus beryllinus
CCCAGAAAGCAACCGTATCCTGGGCTGCATCAAAAGGAGCATGACCAGCAGGTCGAAGGAGGTGATCCTGCCCCTCTGCTCTCCTGAGACCTCACCAGCAGTATTGTGTGCAGTTCTGGTGTCCTCAACATAAAAAGGACATGAAACTGTTGGAACAAGTCCAGAGGAGGGACACAAGCATGATAAGGGGACTGGAGCATCTCCCATACGAGGACAGGCTGAGAAAGCTGGGGCTGTTTAGCCTGCAAAAGAGAAGGCTGTGTTGTGATCTCGTAGCAGCCTTCCAGTATCTGAAGGGGGCCTATAGGGATGCTGGGGAGGGACTCTTCGTTAGAGACTGTAGTGACAGAACAAGGGGTAATGGGTTAAAGCTTAAACAGGGAAGGTTTAGATTGTTTAATCTTGTTTAAATATCACTGTGCTTTTGCCTGAGATAAATGCAGTAGAAAATCACTATGTTCAATGTTACTGTCTTACAGTTACATCCCCTCTGTCAAACTGAAAACATTTTTTTAATTCTGCAGGGGAAATTTTTTTTGTTTGTTTATTTGTTCATTGCTAATGTGGATGAATAAGCTGCTGGGTACCTACATACAGATATAGAATGTTTCCTGTGTCAGCCAGGCTTAAAATGGATCTGTGCACTTTTGTCATTGTCACAGATAGTATTTTTTCTTTTTCCATTGCACAATAATGAAATGTAGAAAAAATACACATTAACTTTTTAAAAAAGTTATTTAAATAATTGATAGTCAAATCAACAGCTGTTCATTCTAAGTCAGATTCTCAGATGCAATACAGACTAACTTCACAAAAGAACTGAAGGCATACTTAAATCAAACTTTTTCTTCAAAAAAGCTTGGAGTGCATTCAAAAGGTGGGCGCTGAACAGGAATTCCACATTCACATACAGCAGCTGTGGAACAATATAGCACAGTACTTGAAGTAATCATGGCAGGTCAAACAGGGCACTGGCTTCCCTACCCAGTTTACACTAAACTGCCATTAGATAAAAAACTTATGGTGACAGCAAGAGGAGAGACCAGAATGCAAATCTGGCTCTTCTCAGTGAAACACCTTATGAAAAGAGAGAAATATATTTTATTCCAAATCTTCAGCTTTTTTGGTAGTTGCTCTAACCACCAAGCTACTGTGTGAAAGACACTCCCAAAAAAGGTCTAGCCTCATCAAGGCAGCTAATTGTTTCTCAGAGTTAGGTTCTCAAATTGGAAAAGGTGTTTAGACACTTATTTTCATAATTTCTAGTTGATTGATCCTGAAATCTCCCTGTACTCCAGTACTTGGTACTCTAGCATTGACTATTCTGTTATTAGATGCATAATTCAGCAAAATTCAGTTCCTGGGATACAGCAAATAATCTACACTAGCACACAAGCTTTTCCTTTGGAGTTTGTCCTTAGGCTACAACTACTGCTTTAAGTATCTATCTACATATGAAGGCTTTGTACCAGTGACATTTGCAAATCTCTGATATCACTTAGGAGGTGACTAACATTTCCACTGGTAATATTCCCACTATAACTAAGCTGTTGCCAAAAGCCATGCATATTAACGTGAGACTTCTGACAGCATTGAATTGGTAGGTGTCTAGATTCAAAATCTGTAGAGTAGACATTACTCAGTGTACTCCATAGCAAAATCTTAAACTATGAGTATTTCAGCTATACTGGAATATCTACAGGAGCATTGGCAGGACTCCAAATTAGCCAAATCTTTCAGGTGGATCAGTCTAGATCTTTTCCCTCAAGTGACCTCTCTGAAGCAGACTGAAAACACAGAAAACACAGGCTTTAACAGTCTTTCAACTAGGAGATTTTTTTTTCTTTATTTTTAGAAAAAAAACCCCCAACAACCAAACAACCTCAGCATTACAAGGGCATATAAATAAATAAGAAATTAGTTAGTTAATTTATAAACCATTTCTCCCTACTCCAGTTCCTCCATTATCTTAAAGGCAGGGTCTTGCTTCTACACTTTATTCCACTCAACCTGGCAGCTTCCCAGCTGGAGCAAATGGCACAGACCTCTGTAGTTAGTAGGGACCTTACTCCTGTCATCTCTGAAACCTCTAACAAGGCTTTCAGTTTGTCCCGACCTGCAGGATCCCAATTTAATGCTGTACCTGTCACTGCCTCCTACTCCTTTCACCCTTGGCAGTCCCCAGAACTTCCTATTTCTGTTTGCTCAAATGCTCTCCAGAAAAGGTCCAAACTCCAGTAGGCATTTACATGGCAAACTCATTTTGAAGGAACATGAACATTTTTTTGAACAGCAAGTTAATAGATTCTAAATTTAAAAAAAAAAAAAAAAAAAAAGAAAATTCTTGGAATGATTTACAGTTCTGAACCTTACCGTAAGCAAGTGATCTTTACACCTGGCAAGGAAACATCTGGGTAATCCCATTTCTCATGGCCAAAAGTCAAAACCACAGCACTGCACCAGCTGCTAAGAAGGAGAAAAATGATTGCTACTGCTGAACCCAGGACAGTTTCAGTACCACCAGCAACATTTGTGGAATTGGTTTCATAAAGGGAGTTTGAACCCATTGATTTCTTATGGACATTACTGTATCTCATAGGAGCAAACTAAAAAAAAAAATAAATAAAAAAAATTCTATGCAGAAATATTTATCCATTGGTATTCATCTCTTAAAGCTTTCTGTACTTTGTGATAACATGACTTTTGAATTTCCTATTGACCACCAGACTTGTATCCTGTATTTAAATATTAATGTACTGAAGCATACAACTGCACCATATGTTACATTTGTTGCTCCATTCTATCTTAACTTATACTAAAAAGTTTAGAATTGAAAAAATTGTGAAATATGTCCTTGAAAACTTTGAACTAGATCTTTATAAATACTACAAAAACAATAATTTTGCATCAGTATGGTGAGCAAGTAGCAAAGTGCCTGAAGAATATAAATTGAATGTTCTCTAGAAGAATCTGTAAAGGTTAAAATTCATCATTTTAACTGATAGGCTTTCTTTGGGAAAAAACTGATGCAGTGAATACAAAATGCTATGATAATTTTGTGTTTCTCCTCAGTGGTTTTTTTTTTCTTTGAAAAACAGTATCTCCTCAATAATAAATACCTATTTCCACTCATTCTAGAACTAAAGATTCCTACAATGCTTGCCTTCACACGCAATTGGTAGTTTTTTTCACTTTAAATATAAACTTTCTTTATGAATGGGGTGAACTCTTCTTCCATTTCAGGGGAGGCTGCAATCCTATAGGAAATACACTGTGACTTAGATCTTTTTAGGAAAAGATTTAACCTAGACATGGTATGAAGGCTGGTTGCTAAATACCACATTTACAGCCACAGTTTCCATAGTGATTTTCAGACTGTAGCAGGCTGGAAGCTAAACTAGAAAAATAGGCATAAATACAATTTATGCTAGAAATAAAAGCAGTACTTATGAGTACCTGTTTGTCCGAGGCACTGCATCAATGCTGGTAACAGATAAATTTTTTTTTTTCAAAGTCTTACTGTCACTAAATGAAGTAGAAAGTTAATGACATCTTTTTATAGTTAGGAAATTGAATTAGAGAGAAATTGAATGACTTTTTCTTTTTTTTTTTTTTTGCAGTCATATAGGAAGACTGTCACAGAAATGAACCCAAGTCTGTTGAGTTTCAATCCAAGATGGAAACTGGACTTCAGTTTCCATCAACTTTACTTTGCTTAACTATTATTCAAACTGCAGATTAACCGCCTGTGCTGATAGCCCATAGCAGCTGACTTGAATGTAAATTAGGTATCAATTTGTGGACATTAGCCAATTCTAAGTTATATTATTTCTTTCTACTATGTCAACACAGAACACTCTCAGTACAATGCACTTTGTTAATTTGGAGTGCGAAAAGGGATTTTAATTGCCTTGATGATTTCAAATTTACTAGTATGATTAGACTGTGGTAAAACAGGGTGCAGACTTGTACTTAGTGTTGCTGGTAATCTGACTATCACTAGCTCAAACATTCACAAACTTTTCCCATGAGTTATTCTTTGCCCACCATGAGTGCCAGGCATCCTGTGATCCCCTGGAGCAAGCTCTGTGGCAGAGACCCAGTGGCTTGGCATAGAGAACCATTTAGATAGTCTTGAGAGAGGAGCTGCAGGCACATGCACTTTACACTGGTTAGGGACAGATTTTGTTTTCTTAATTCGCTTTCAGACAATTATGTGTTCCGTGCTCAACTCTCTTTAAAAATTCACTACAAAAAGCACAATGACTATGAGTGTGTGTTAGTGTGAAGTTCACCCCTAATCTTTACCTGAGCTAAGAATTATTCCTGCCCCCTTTGTATCTTTCTCTTCTTTGTTTGTTTTATGGTTTTTGTGTTTTGTTTTTTTTTTTTTTTTTTACCTTTTCTTCCTGCAGGCTATTCAGATAAGGATTTTCATTGTCGCTATTCCCACTTTACCCTGAATAAGTGGAGTGTATGAAAAGGAAAAATTCACAAAAGAATTACTCACAAACGCTGATGCCACTATCGAACTTGAATCTAAAGCTATCACACAAGGACACTGTTAATATTTATCCTCCTCTTTGTAAGCTGACAAAATGTTACTTGAAGTCTCAGATCAGTTTCTGCTACAGCATTTCATTTTGATTGATGTCCTCTATTAATATCAGTGATGCTAGTTAGCTTTAAAACACCCCAAAGTGTAGTCAACTAGTTAAAACTCCAGATGAAACTCATGCCAGCTGTTTAGCCCCTTGAAAGTTTTGCTGAGCATTGACAGAAGACCTTATCAATCATTACAGTTTAGTGCTTTCAGATTGTCCCTTCTAAGCCAAGTCAGTTGAAGTACCATCTGCTATTTTTTTAAAAAAACTCACTAGTCTCTTTCTCTACGGCAGCCGTTTCAGTTTTGAAATTATGTTTCTTTTGCAAGAATGATGGGCTGATGAAGAAAACTTTTTGGTTTAATAATCAGTAGTTTCTATGATGTGACATAATTTTTGTAATGCTCGAAGCCTTTTACAAATCAAAAGGAATCCAACTAAAACAGTAATTAATGACAAATGACTAGTCACATACGGCCCTATTTAATTAAAAAGTTTTAGTCTTTGATTAAACCTCCTGACACATTCTTGTGACTGCAAACTGTTGTCCAAAAAAAGAAAGTAATTGGGTGCATAATCTATTGTGTCTTCTAACTGACACCTGCTAATTGTCTCAGCAACAAATGGCAACAATTTAATTTAGAAAGTTTAAAAGTGTACCTTAAATATTCAACAGATTTTTTTTTTTTTTCTGTATTATGCGTTCCTTTACTGCATTGGAAAAGTTTTTCCTTGAATTTATCCCTCTAAGAATTTTCTGCTTTCTAAGAATTTTTTTCTACTATTTTTCAAAACCATGCTTTACTATAGTAAACACAAAACACATGATTTATTGGTCATGTCTTTCCATAAAAAGACAAGCTGAGAAAGTTGGAACTGTTCAGCCAGGAGAAGAGAAGGCTGCATGGAGACCTCATAGCAGCCTCCCAGTGTCTGGAGGGGGGCTATAGGGGTGCTGGGGAGGGACTCTTCATGACGGACTGTAGTGGTAGGACAAGGGGTAACGGGTTAAAACTTAAACAGGGAAGGTTTAGATTGGATATAAGGAAGAAATTCTTTACTGTGGGGTTGGTGAGGCACTGAAATGGGTTGCCCAAAGAAGCTGTGAGTGCTCCATCCCTGACAGTGTTGAAGGCCAGGTTGGATGAAGCCTTGGGTGGCATGGTTTAGTATGGGGTGTCCCTGCTTATGGCAGGGGGGTTGGAACTAGGTGATCTTAAGGTCCTTTCCAACCCTAACTACTCTATGATTCTATGATTCTGTGGTCAGTCTTTTAATTTGAAGTTAATTTTTTTAAATGCTATTATTTTTTTTTTCCTAAATATTGATTAGTTTGCACAGCAGCCATTGCAAGCAGGTTTCTATACCATTAGCTTACAGGACCAAAACCAGAAGGAATAAGCCACATGAATTACCTCCATAGGAACTGTGACAAATTCAGAATTTCAGCTGGGGAAAAACTTCTGGCTGTATCACTGACTTCAGTAATATAGTGAAGGACCTCCACCCTCTTCCTCATCCTTTTAGGATCTTAGCTTCAGCACTAGCATTGCAAAGAAGACTGTTAAGGCAAGAATGCACCAGAGGAAATATTCTTCACCAGCTTCCACCCTTTCTTTTCTTTTTTTAGTTCATCTGTGCAGAGTCTAACTTTGTGATATAGCAAAAATTATAGTCACTATTTCGTCTGTGTTTACTGCTCAGGTGCTCTTGCTTGCTAGGCTTGTGGCTAATCTATCAGCTATATGTATTTTTTTTTTTCTCTCTTCTATGGCATGATCACTTATTTGTAGTTTTTCTGAACCAGAATTATGACATTCCAAACATACTGGTACTCCCAGCTGAAATTCCCAACAAATATCTTGTCTCTTTATGTCTCATTTTACCAATATTTAAAAAAGTTCTTTGGCATGTCAAATGAAGTATTCTTAGGGAAGAATACCACCACTGGTTTTGATAGCACATGTTCAAAGCCATATGTATAATCCTCCAAGCTAACTGGTAGGTGAAGTGTGTCTGCAAATATTTTTTTGTAATGATGGCTTCAGACACAGCTGACACCTCCAATCAAAACTACCTACTTGGGCACAGCACAATTATTTTCAACTTTTTTGCAACCACAAACACATCTGGACCCACCCCAATATCAGGAACTGGTATGCTGCCACTATAAAGGGACAGTCACAACACCGTGGTAGTTGTAAAGGTGCTTATGTCTGATTGTCCAATTGCCCAGGGCATCTTCTAACCAAGCTCTACCGAGAATTCTAAGTCTACTGAACTGTATCTATCCTTTTTCATCTATAAATGTACAAAGAAAGAATGCAAACTGCTTTCACAGTTTTATAGAGGGAGAAACTGTAGCGCAACAGAAATAACCTTTGCAAGATCACGGGGCCAATCAGCAGCAGTCAGCACAATAAACCCCTGTCACCTGATTTCCATACTGCTGCTCTATGTTCAAAGTGTATCTACCAATACATATGAATGTGTAAAAACAGATAAAGATATAGATTATCTAGACAGCTTTGTGACTTTTACTACAGCAAGTTGCTTGCAGCATGCCCATAGAATAGTAAATTAACACAACAGAAGCCTTGAATACTTTTTTAACATCAACTTCCAAATACCCAAATTTCTGTTACTTGACCAAATAATATTTTATTCATCCATAGTATCTTTAAGTGTTCATCTTTATTTCCTCCTTTTCACACCTTCATTATTTGTCATCAGCTGTGACCTCTCAGCCACTGTAACCTTCTTCCCTCTAATCTCCCTTCTCCAGTCCACTCCAAACACTGTGGACAAGGTTATCTTTCTTGTTCATCACTGATCATGTCAAGTCATGTCTCAGTCCCCGAGGTGGTTTTCCATCTCATTACACTACAAGGTCAAATTTCTCCTCCACAATTTCAAGGCTTTGCAAGAATCTGCTTTAGCCTACCACTGGACCGAGTCCTTGCTCTTTCCTGGCTCAGATACAGTCCTGCCTACTGTGTGTATCCATACCTCATGCATGACTTCCTATTTCTATTCCCAAAACTGGTTTCAGTGCCTAAAATATCTTCTCTGCTCTATCCTTCACAACAACCCCATTTTCCTCTTTCAAGTCTCTTTATGCATTCTGTGTAAATTTGGTTATGTGTGCTTTGGGGCAAGGGTTTTATTTTTGAAAATATAAGACATTTGTGAAGTTGCAGGTATAACAATGATGTTAAAGAAATAATATTATGAAATTTACTTTATTATCTTGCCCCACATTGTAAATAAACATAGAAAGTAACATTTAAGTATACTTGGACTACATAAACAATAGAAATGTCTCCAGTTCTCTTTTCCTCCAGATTTTTACCCAAGTAAAGGATAAAGAATAGTGGTTACTATGTGTGAGTCAGATATACTTGACAAATTTGAATCCCTCACCAGATTATTGCTTTTCCTTTGAAGGCTGACCACAACCAGCTGATACATATTTAAACTACAGCTTGGACTTTATCATGGACTAAAGCATACTTTTGATTCTCATTAAGACAAGACCCCTGCCAGCATGCTGTAAGCTCTGTGGCTTTCTCAGAAGAGGCTCAAGCCACAGTTAATTCTGAAATAAATGTGCTGCCTTTCAACCAAACATCTCCTGCAGCAAAAAGGCAGGTACACCTAAATATGTAAAACAAAAAAAGAAAAATAGGAAAGTGAATCATGGGAAGAAATCATAGGCAAGGCTTATATCAATAAAAAGTACTGGGCAAAAGTTTATAGCAGAAGTTTGATCCTTTGTTTGATCCCCCAAAAAAAGAGTAAAATAAAATGTTGGGAAAGTAAAATACCCACAGACACAAAAGAAACTTTTATTCTTAGGAGTTTCTTCAGGCAAGGGGCATTTAAACTTGTTTATCATACAAATCTTTTCATAATTCAGCTATTAGGCAATGAGATTCTATAATTTATTGACAGATAAATTAATGTCTGTCAATCTTTACCACTCAAGATATTATAGTATCAGAAGTATCTAAAGGCAACTGCTTTCAGTTTTATTGACAGAAGTTGGAAATGGAAACAAAAACTTGTAGCAGCAAATCAGTAACCCTTTCTAAGAAAATGTGGTGTGTGATCCATTTCTTTTAGCTTCGCTAAAACAGAAGAAATAACACTAAAAAAAAAAACAACCAAAAACAACCTGGTCACACAAGATTTGCATCTTGATATGTAATTAACTTGATTAATTAGCAGTATGCTTCTTAAGCTGTAACATGTAGATGAGTTAAGTGAGAAAAAAAAATCCACTAAAAATTTCTGTATCTGATGTTACTGTGGGAAAACAATCCCTTTCCCAAATTTATCAAAATAATCAAAACAGCAAAAGAGATAAAATTATGCCATTGTAAAGTGATATAGAAATTAATCTGCTGGAGAGCTCAACATGTTATGATGATCACTACCTGTCTATATTCAAACATGCTTTCACATAATCTGTGACATACACTCCACACATCTGGAGATGTAGACTATAATGCATGCCAATTCTTCACCTATCTGCTCTAACAATGTTGATAGCAGTTTGCTTATTATTCTTTTTTGAAATATAGCAACAATGCTAGAAACATTGACATCAACAATTAAAACACATCTTGTTAAATTCAATCATGCTTCTTTAATGTAAAGCATGGTTGCACTGGTCCTAGTAAAAATATACCAGAGACTCTGCTCTCCGCTTTGTGGTGCTAGTGAGTCAATGCTAATAATAGTATTTTGAAGTGTCTTATTAAAAAAAAAAAAAAAAATTAAAAAATTAAAAAATCCATTAGAACAGATTACTTTTTCAGTGTGTTTTTGAACCAAATCAGAGCAACATTTTAGTGTGGCAGCAACTATATTTACGTATCTAATTTTAAATAATTTACATTAACTTTTGCTGGGGTAGTTTTACTTTGGCTGGTATGGTAGAAATCTTATAAATTATTGTGCAAACTAAGTAATTGTTGTGCTTACCTATATTAAAATTAAATATATTCAGTGCAATAGTGTGTGTTTTTGCTGCCATGGCAATCAGTAGCAAAATTCTATCTGATTTCAAAATTATAGAATGGTTAGGGTTGGAAAGGACCTTAAAATCATCTATTTCCAATCCCCCTGCCATGTGCAAGGACGCCTCACCCTAGACCAATATTCCAGATAATGTTATAAATGTTAGCTGCATCATTGTTAGTCTTGACGCCCGCCATTTACCCTACAGAAGGGGAAAAACACATGTTTTTATCAGCTTTTGCTTCCTAATTAATTGCATAAATATGCTTAATACCAGAAAAGGCCTGTTAAACCCAATGAGAATTTGTTCTTTTATTCAGTAAGGTAAGACTTAGGCCTTGGTTATAATATAGCTGATTATGAAGTGATTTAATAATTTTAAGTTCATGCTAGTCATACACAACAGAAAGTCCCCCAAAAGTATTAGTATTTGTCTAACTCTGTTTTTTGAACCATTTTTGCTTCCTTTATGCATGAGGTGTGAACACTATTGTAGGTTTTCTTTTCAATTCACTGACTGAAAGAATAACGTGTATTAGAATATGCCAGAGAACATCCGCAGCTTCAACTCTAAATGAGCATGATGAAAGTTTTTCACCAAACAGAATGAAGAGATTAAATATTAATATACAAATGAGCTTTAATTCCTCAGTAAAAGTGATACACCTTGTGTAGGTGGACATTTCACACATTAAACAGGAACTAGTTATTGAGACAGAGAAGTAAAAAAAAAAAAGGGCAAAAAACAATTCTATATTCCCTACATCTGAATAAATATATCTAAAATAACTGTCCTGTTTTAGTAAAGTAACTGACTCATTAGATCCAAATTAAACACCTGCAGTGTAAACCAAATCTTAATTTAAAATATTACCCGTCTAAATACACTACACTCCCCTTTACACACTGCAGTGGACACATATAGTGGAACAGGCAAATAGCAGAAATTAGCCATTTATATGTTAATGACTGTACACGTTAAATAAAACTGTCTGCAACATATATTTTGTAGTGATTTATTTGCAATTCAGATGTTATCTCTGACAATTCATGATATTATTATAAAACAGATAATTGTAGCAATTCATTTATGTTAATTTATTGACACTATAAGTTCTTCAGGGCAGCAGCCATGAATACACTTTCCTGTATAAAACTGAAAAATATTTTGGTATCTAAGAGATGAAAATTAACAATAGAAATACTAACAAGGGGTTTTTTTTCTCTCCTGTTTCCTGTTTCTCTTTCTTCATTTTTTTACATAGGTAATCCATCAATATCTGCTTTTTTAAAAAGATTTTCAGAGTAACAAGTGATTTTATGTACTCACAAGTAAGATTACACAACTTAATTTCCAGGACATGGGTACTTTGCAATTTTAAAAAGTCAAGCCTCTTTAAAATTTCTTTCATAAAGATAGATAAATTCACTGAGCATTTTCAGTGGTCTCAAGGATACACTACATCATATCTTAATTTTAGTATCTGTTTTTTGTTTTAGCAGCAGGTTATAGGATTTTTTAAATGTGAATTTTGTACCTTAGTTATTACATTTGGTTCTGGGTTTTTTATAGCACTGGGTTCTGACTAATCACTTATGACAAGACTGTAAGACAACAGTTTGCCTGCAGAAAGGGGGATGCATAGCAGCGCCATCCCAGGAGCAAACAGAGAAGGGAGTTATGACTAGAAACATAATTTCCTCTCTTGCTTGCCCCTGGCTCTAAGGGGGACACAACTCCTACTGCTCCATGCTGGCAGCCAACTGTCAGGTCAGTTTATCTCAGATGATCATTGTTATGAGGGAATGAAGCCAAAGCCCTGCATGTCCCTGAGCGCTGGCTATCAATGCCCCACCAGGACAGGGACGGGTGGCCCCGAGCAGGCTGCTGTCATCATTCTCCATCTTTTGCTATGATCTGCAGTCCCACTAGCCCATGCCAGGAAGGAAGCCCTCAAGTCTTCCTTATTCTCCTGCACACTGGGGATAAAAGCATTTGACAACCCTACTCTGAGATTGCACCACTGAAACCAGTATTGAGGCCTCAGTTTGGTAGGCAAACAAGGTGAAGAAATCACCTGCTACCCTGTTATCCAGTTGCAGCTATACAGGGCACATCTGGCAAAGAACATTCTGCAATTCCTGTGAACACTTGAAAAGTTGTCAGTTGGGACCCTCCCTGGATCCTCGTTCCCTATCAGAAAATGAAAAAAGCTTCATACAAAAAAAAAAAAAAAAAAGGGTTGTGTTACATCTACAGGCGTGTCAAACTTTGAAAACCTCGTGCTCTAGACAGCCTTGCTACTAATTGGTATGTTTTTCTTTAAAAGTGAAGATTCTAACCTTTTACTTGACAGATATGTGGATAAAATGCCACATAACATTTTGAAAGCTTATCTGTAGTCTCCTGTTTACGAGTCTTGTTTATGTTGGAGCTCACACAGGAGTATACAAATGAAAAGGGTTAGCAGGTACAAAACAGAATGGTTGGATTAAAATAGACGTATAAACTAGCAGAAAGGTTTTCTACTACAGAAAGTCTAAAGATGCTGCTTCCTTTTAAAATCAACCATAAATATGTGACACTTGACTCAACAGATTTTTTTTAATTATCATTAATTGTGTCCCTAGACTTTCAGGGTGGAAAGTAGAGACAGTTTCATTATCTGTTGTTTTGCTGTGGTGGGGTTTTTTTTCATTCTTTCTAATCTTATGAAATTGCAGCTAGGAGAGAGTAAATGGGATTCCATTTCTCTGAGAGATTTAGCAACAGAATTGTTTACAGTGTTGCAATCAGTCATGTTTCAAGTAGAGGTACTAACTGCATAAGTGAATAAGGGAATACTTTGGAAACAAAAGGGTTGCATAACAGGCAAATTTAGCTTGTAGAATCTTTAGTATGCAACATATAAGAAATTTCATAAACCCTAGGGAGGGTTTACAATCTTGTCAGTGGATGCAAAATGCTAAGTTAGAAAAACTGAAACTAAAGTGACAAAAGCGTGAAACAACTGAAAAGTGGGAAGCTGGTTTAATTCCCCTTTTTTTTTTTTTTTTTTTTTTTTTTTTTTTTTTGTTATTTTTGTGTTTGTTTCCAGTAGAAACTTTGTCTCCTACAAATTCATACACACAGATTACTATGCACTTATACTTCAGTCTTATTCTCTTTAGGAAACTAAACACTGCACTTGGAAAAAAGAAGTTTCAAAGACTGTGATATTTTCATCCCACTTGGGTAGTAACTGTAAGAACAATGGTGGAGGTTAATTTCTTCAGCTCAGGAATTCATAGTATTTTACAGCTAAATTCTTTTGAAGTCTTCCTCAATCGTCTGTTTCCTGGCACTATTTCAAGGTGCAACACCAGCTCTGAATTTCCACTGAGACATTGGTCTTGCTTTCATAAGTGAATTGCTGACCTGTCTAACTGATGTTACAACCTTCTACCTCTAGATTAGTGCCTTGAGAGGGAGAAGTGATGCACTGAACTCTACCACAATTCCTTGGCTACTGCCAGTAAATATTAGCTGTGGAGCAATTGTAATACAGAAATACTAGAACAGCGTGAACAATAAAAACTTACCATTCCATAAAAAGCAACACCCTGATGATTAAAATTTGGGAAAATGTTTTGTATAAGTGACTCAAACCCTCTGCAGCTTGAGGGTGTGAAACGTGGGAAGCCTGTGATTTTCCAGTTAAAATACGTATTGGGTCTGCTGTGCTAGCTAGAGATTCAACTTGACTCAAGTACAATGTTATCATGATCTCAATAATATTGTAACTTAGAAGGTGCAGTTATTTTCTTCTTAAAGGAAGTCCAGTGACACACTATACTGAGATTTCTATGAATTAATAATAATGATTTTTATTATTATTGTTATTTCTTAATGTTATTAGGGACATTCCTACATAAAGAAACATGAAAAACATCTGCAGCTTCTTCAGACTCTGTTGTGTCAGTAATCTTGTTTGTTTGCCTTTTGGTTCAGGTCATTTTTAATGAAGAGAAGGGAAAAGATTAATTCCACACTAAACTTTACTGACCATAACCTTAAAATCTACTTGATAGACCATCTTTCTTACAGATGTAAGAAAGCACATGCTTTTGCCCTTAATGTGCTCTCATGAAATACATTTGTCAAGACTTTCATCAGGCCCCCCATTTTCTTTGACCTTTCATATAATCAGCTATGCTCTTCTTGAAATGTGACTTTAATTTTGGCTTCTCAAACTTTTTCCTCTATCAGTACTCTACCAGTACTTCTGTCTGCACAATGCATGGCACTGGCCAGGTCTGACCCAGCCAGAGCTGGGTCTGTTTCTACCTTTTCCTAAAAGTGAGTACTACCAGCTTTCCCAGAAAAGTTTTAAACCCCAAAGACCAGATTATACTCCAAAATAAGGCTTCATTAAACACCCAAAGTGAGACAGAATAGAATAGGTGTAGGTGAACATCCCTGGCTCACTCTGCTGTGAGATGGCAGGTCTGCTTGTCTCTGTATGGTATCAGCCTAGCAGCCCTGCAGGTTTGCAAAGGATTACAGACCCCTTCTCAAGCCCAAGGGAATGTTTTCTTTCTTTCCCATTTGAGACTTTAACAGCGATTCTTTTCCCTGCTTTTCTTAGAGCTTTCTGGAGTTTCTGCTCACTCTTGCCTATTTTTTTTTTTTTTTTGTTTTTTGTTTTTAGCTTCCCTCCCTCTCCTTTTTAATCCTGTGCTTCTGTAAATTTCTTCACTCGTGCATTCATAGGGAACACACAATCCCCCCTTTCCAGAGTGCAAACTAACCCAGAGAGGAAGAAGACAAACACCTCTCTTGCCACATAATCTTTAAAGGGCATAGGAGACATTAACTTAACAATAACTGCAAACAAACTAAACACCATCTACTAAACTAAGTATTTAATAAATTTCAATGTTGTTTATAAATTCTTAAATAAATGTTTAATCAATTATAATAATATAGGGCATATGTGCTCTAATCTTTAACAAACTTGTCACAAATAATCCAGAAAACAGATTTTAATCAATAAAGTACATCATCATTCAACAAAACAAAACATATTACTGATCTTTATAGGGTTTAAGCATGAAAACCAAAATTGCCAGGTTTAAGAAAAATCCATACAATATTTGCTTCAGAAAGGTTTCTTAATGTATCGGGGAATATCCTCTATTTAAAAATTAAAATAGTTTCTATTCTATGTTGCAAAATCTAATGTTTATATTCATACAGTATATTTCCATATCACAGTAATATCTATATACATGGACTACGACAACATGCCAAGCCATATCATATGATCATATTACTGTGCCACATCTTACCTCCAGATTTAGGGTCATGGTACAATTAAATAGCTAAAATGTTTGATGTTGTAGGTTGTTTGATGTTGTAAGCTAACATGCAGCCCCCTTGACCATTACCCAAGAGACTTGCTGTCCATCATTCTGCCCAGTAACTTCGTGACCTAATGGGCAATTGCAATCACATTTACAAATGGGATACACATTTCAAAGGTGATTGAAGTTTTAGAAATTTTATTTGATTGAAGATTTGAAATTTTATTACAGTGGTGGGCATGTGTAGGAGATAAAATTGATACCTTAAATGAGAGAAGAAAAAGTAGATGTTGTACCTTTCCAGGCAGCTGCTGTCTGGCCCTGTCAACCAGCCTCTCACATCTGCAGTGTGAACATCACTGGAGGAAGCTGGTATTAGTGGCTGTGGGAAAATTAAAGGCACACCTGTAGAAAACTGGTTTTGTTTAGATTGATTGCTCTTAAATAAATTGCCTTTTTTTTTAATTTTTTTTTAATAATTAATGAAACTTCCACTTTGTTTGAAGCATGCTGGGTTTGATCTCAGTATATCCTGTTTTCATTAAAATGACTTTTAAAAAAGTCATGTTTCTGTATTCTGTGCTAAACAGTCATTAGATAATATGCCTGAAAAGAGGCATGAGAATCCAAGTCCTAACCCATGTATCTGTGATCTAACAACTTCTGTAAGCCTAATGTTTGTGTTCATTTGTTTGTTTCCAAAATGGCACAGGTAAAACTGCAAATGAAATACTTCCCAGTTAGATAGAAGCCATAGGTATCAATTCTTTCAGTGACAATCTCAGGCTTAACTCCTATTTTCTAATTCCCTTTCCCTGAAGTCTTTTTAAATAGCTCTATGTCCCACTCCAGCACCCTTTTCCTATTTCTCTCTCTTCTTGGCCCCACCTCTCAATTAGTCCACTAACACCACTGGCAGACACCTACCCTCTCCCGCCTATACCTACTGCACTATTATCTCATATTCCTTTTCTCCGCAGCAATCCTCTCTTCTACATGTCTTGCTAGGATGGACTCACAATTACATTGACATAAAACTTCTTACACACAAAGTAATAAAAGTAATTTTATCTATTGTTCTGTTGCTACTTTGAAGCAATACTACTAAACAGAAGAAATGTCCTTTTAATCTACATGAGTTGTGCTACTTTGCTATTATGGGATGAATCAAAAACAGTGGAAAGGTTTCTATTGATTTCATTGAGTTTCTGGACAGTACTTATCTTACCTTTCTCTAGATGCTATATAATTTCTATTTTTAATTGTCATTTTAACTGATTTTTATAATACTGAGAAAAGTAAAGCTTGCCATACCATTATTTCTTGATCACCCTTTTAGTCTTTCTAAAAGACAAACATATTTTGTACCTTTTAATCTTCACACATAGTAACCGATCTTAATGGCTGCATATTTTTAACAGCTCATTTAACTCATTTTCAGATTCTGTAAGAACTCTTGATGACTACCATTTAGTTAGATGCTTTTTGCTTTTTAAGAATCTCACTATTGACACATGAGTACACACCCACATCTCATCTTTGTTACTAAAAAAAAGTTGACCTGAGGAAATGTCTTCATTTGCTAAGAGTGCTAGGGTACTAAAATTTAATTTCTCTGCAATACTTTCATAGCTGGCCCACCAGTTCTGCCATAGCTTCCTCACATTGGCAAAGCATATGTTTGTTTTATAGCAGGTAATTCATTCTCTTATATATGTATTCTTTGCTCCTCAAATTCCCTCCTTGGCCTTTCTAATTTTACTTCTTTCTATTGTTTTCAAGATGATTGGATTTGGGCTTTCCCAATGATATGTTTTAGGCTCAAATAACTTAAATATTGAACCTTGACATTTAACTATATTGATCTTTTCCTTGCCTTCCTATTTTCTTTTATTTGTTTAGGGATATTTGCTCTGGGACTTTCGTACTATGCTTAAGTACCCTCCATGCTAAGACAGTGATTTTCATTTCAGCAGTTCTGATTGAGGATATTTTTGATTTATTTCCTTTGTTTTTTTTTTTTTTTTGGAAAGTAGAAAGGTTTACCTGTCTTTGCTGAGGATGGAATAATAAAATACTAGATTTTGTTATGCACACTTTCCCAGAAAATTCTGAATACTGCTTTATCATATTTATGACTAACCAACATTTTTAAGAAGCTGAGATGCATCCTGTTACCAACTGTTATTTTGGTTGATGTCAAACAATAGCTTCCAATAAACAAACATTTCAAACATTGAAAAGTAGTTTTACAAAGCATAATTCATCCCTTCCATATATAAGTTATTGTAAAGGCTGTTATACTGGACTTTGCTCCTTTGTTGAGCTTCTCTTATACGGTGTATTTTCTTGATCTGTCAGATACTATAAGCCTTCTATATGTGCATTCCAGTCACTAAAGATCTGCATTTTGCCAATGTATTAACCTCTCCACAGTATAGCTTTCTCACCAAGCTGTTAATAATAATTTCTAAATTTTAAGGTTTTTTTTTTTTTTTTTTTTTTTGGTGACCTGACACAGCACATAGGCATTATTGCAACTCATTGGCATTACCTTCACACATTTTATTTCTGACTTCTCTATGTGAAAAATACAGCTTTTTCCCGATGAATGTATAGAAAATTATGATGCCAGTCTAAGCTATCAAATATATAGTGTGTGCTACAAATTTGACATTAAAAGTATTTTAGATATATGGTAAAATTATCGAACAAATAAAATATTCATTACTTGCACAGGTGGATTAAAATCAATAAATGCCATTTTGTTATTATAAACTGTCTGATGTAACAAACATCAGCCTGGCAGAAGCATATATTCATATGCAGGCACAATTTTTTATATAGCTTTTTCCAATTAGACACCTAAGTCTCTATTGAGCTTAAAAGCCACAATTTTTAAAGACATCAAGATGATATAATTTCTAATAAATCATTAGAAATTGCTAATAATCAGCTATACCTGAAAATGAGTATTAAAAAGTAACTCTCTTGAAGTGAGCACTAAACTCCACAGTGACCTGTGTGGCTGGAGGTCTTTCATTTGTGATCCCTGGTAGTCAGTCAGAAGTTTGAGGATCTACTGCTAGTGATGCAGATTTTATTTTTCTTCCAATTATTCCCTGCATGTCGTTGGTAGCAATGGGATGCTGTAAGCTGCAAGATGTTTGAGAAAAAAAAAAAAAAAAAAGAAAAGCAGATTTTACAAACAAAACCTCTAGTTACTTGGATAAAGGGTTATACAGTTTTCCACTTAATTCAGAGTCCAGAGTACTTGTTTTACAAACTGCAGAGTGCCCTCAAATGTGTTGACTTCATTGTGGAGTCAGAGTATTTATTGTGCAATGCTGAGTCATATAAAAAAAGAAAGACATTCACTAGGCTGGAGAAAAAAGTGATGGAGATAGACTTTTAAAAAAAATGAAGTCAAAGTCATCTTGGGTTTTGTGACTTTTTTAAACATAAGTAAACCAGGAGCAACATTGCCAGAAATACATTACATAGTATTTGCCACTGTAATAGTGAAATTATAGTTTTATCCTGCTGGTGTTCACTTGCTGCCTCAGAAACCGGGGTTGCTGTATGCGCACACACCCGAACGCACCACACACACACAGATATACCCCAAGTGCAGCAGTACCTCTAGCACGCTAGAGGGAGCCAGGACATAATTGCAATGACCATTATTTTTTTTACCCAATTAGCAGAATTTGCATCGAAAAATCTCTGAGCATTCTGAAGGTTTGGCATAGGCTACGGAATAAGGGAAGGAAAGCACAGGACTCCAGCTGCAGTGAAACCAGATCTCCTGAGAGCTCCGCGTCTTACTCTGGGTTGTGTTACATTTTTAAAATTGTGCTGCTTCTAGGGGACTTCTCCAGATAAGTGACTTAGCCGAACACGCCGATTTCCATCAGCCAATCCTTATTCAGAAAGCAAAGCCCATTTTGTAAACATATCCTTTATTTTGTCTATCTGTCGCTCTCACACAGAAAGTTGGCACGTCTGAGAGTAGCGATTTTACGCTGCCACTAATGTATGTATGCTTTATTTATATACCGCATTTTAACACAGCATTAGTTTTATAATGGTTTCCAGCAGACACGTTCCGTAAGGCAAACTATCCGTTTCAAAGCTACAAACAGGTCTTCAGGACGGGAAGATGGGTCTAGGAAGAATACTTATTTGAATTTATATATTTGTAAGACTTTCTCCAAGTCAAATGATATTTACGGACATAGTAACTCGTACAGGGCTGCAGGTTATCCTACGGAGGAAGGCTTCCTTAAGTGAATCTTTTAAGAGCAGCTCCTAAAATAATAGAGCGTCTTAGAATTGCTCCAGAGTTGATTTTTTTCCGTCATTCTTTTTTCTTTTTTTTTTTTTTTTTTTCCCCTGAATGATTCACGCTACTTACACGCTCGTCACTCACAGCTCGCAAACGGCAGCTTCTTTTCTGTACTCATAGGTCGAGACCGGCGCTCCGGCAATCCGAGCACCCACCTTGCCAGCCTCAGTCATTCCCTCCCAACTCCCCCTCTATCAGCAGCTACTGATCGAGAGCCTCCCGCCGTCGTGGAGGCGGGCGGGGAAAGGGAAGAAGAGTAAGGGAAGGGAAGTGGGCACCGCTGCGGTCCCGAGCCCAACACCCCGGGGCTACCGCCCTGCCAGCCGTCTGTACCGCGGCCCCAGGGATACTCCCGTGCCAGGACCTGCCCCTCGGGGAGGGCGAGACCCCCCCCGGGACGGCTCCCTCAGGGCCGGGGCGAGGATGGCGGGGGTATTCCCCATCCGCAAGCCTTCCGTTCCCCTCTACTCCCTTCGCCTACGCATCTCTGGGGCGGTGAGCGGGTGCGCCGGGTAGGCGCCGGCGAGGGGTTCCCCATCCACAAGTCCCCCGTCCCCCTCTGCTCCTTTTGCCTATGCATCTCTGGGGCGGCGAGGAGGTGCGCTGGGGCAGTCAGCGCAGTGCTTTGGAGCAGTGCGGAGGTGCCGCGTCCCCCCTCCTTTCCCACCCGCCATAACGGACGACTTATTGATATGTCTTAAAAATAAATAAACGGGGTGGGAATATATAAATAAATAAAAAAACAGACAGCGTGGGGTGGAGGGTGCCGGGGGCGCGGCGCTGCAGTGAGCGGCTACCAGACACCACCGCAACCCGCCCGCCCGAGCCCTGCACACACTGCGCGTCGCCACCGAACCGAGCTAATCAATGACACCCAGAGCCAGCCGCGGCCCCGCCCCGCCGCCCTCCCGCCTCCTGCTATTGGCGGGCCGGTCGCCGCCGCGGCCGCCTATTGGTTGGCGGGGAATCCGTATCAATGTTTAAGCCGCGGCGTGAGGTGAATAGAGGCAGTCGGCGAGCGGCGCTGGGTGAGCGCTGCGCGGCGGGCCCGGCGGTGCTGCAGTGAGGGAGGCGAGGAGGGGGGAGAGCGGCTCCAACTGTTGAATTTTCGCCGAATCCTCCGCTTCCCTGCGGGCGGCTGGTGCAATGGATCTGGTTTGCTGGGGATCAGCGTTGGCTCCGTGTGCTGCCTGGCTAAGACTAGCGACCGGCTGTTCGGAGGGAGCCACCCACCAATGAGGCGAAGAAGAGTATCTCCTTTTCCTTCTTTTTCTTTTGAAAGCCTCTCTACCACAGGTTGCAGAATTAACTGTGTACTTTGGGTCCGGACTCAAATAAAGGAGAAAAAAAAACCCAAACAGTGCAGAACTGAGGCTCGGAACTAGATCTGTGAGCTATGTATTGGGAACCTATGTGGGGTTTTTTTGTTGTTTTTCCTTTTTTTTTTTTTCTTTTAATATGAAAGATTTCTGATTTATTTCACACATAACACTGAGGAAAGGTGGTTAAAAACACTCAGCAAAGCAGGAGACAGACGCGCCTCTGTGCCAGTGAGTGGATAACAGCCTTGTTTTCCTGATCCTCAATCTCCCGGAGAAAGAGGTATAGTAAAAGTGTAGCTGGATCCGACACCCCCTTCACCCTCTATCTTTCTTTTCCTCCCTCCTCCCCCTCCAAAAGATAAATCTGATTATTATTTTCTTTTCCTCCTGTCTATAGAGTGAGTCAGAGAAGCATTAGGAAGAAACTGCAACTAATATCTGTGAAAGGAGGAACATGAGGCGATAGTGAATGTGATTTGTTTCTCTGGATCTGACTCATCCAGCAGATACAAACACCTGCATTTCTGGATATGCCATTCATTTATTTCTAATTGTTAAAAGAACGTGAGATATAATTCAGTTGCTCTTGTCCAGTATTTACCTATACATCGTATCGAGGGAAGAGGGGGATGCATCTAGCACTGCCGCCGCTCTTCCCCACTTCTATCAAGATGCTCAGGGAGACTATAAAAGCTTGAAAAGACTGCAAAATATGCTTCACACCAATCGCGGAACTGCATAGCTTTTAATATAAGCGAATTAGTTGATTAAAAGGTCTCCCACTTTATTCAGCGCCAGGATTGTTTTCCCCCCTCTTCTCCCCTCCCCTAAATGAAGAGGAATAGGCGGCAGTGTCATTGGAAGGCGATGATACTGAATAGAAAGAAAAGAGGCACTTGATAGCGCAGCCCCGTGAATACAGAGACTGTTTCCCTTTTAGCGAGAGACTAGGAAAGTGTGTGTGTGTATGTTGGCTTCTCTCTCCCCCTCCCCCCTTCCTTTCTCTCTCTCTCCGGGTTTGTTTTCTGGGTTTTGTTTTTTTTTTTTTTTTTTAAATAATAATCTATGCGTCCAGCCATGGGTTGCCTGTTGCTTTCCTCTCGGCTGGAGAGAAAAGCAAACTGGAATTAAACTGCGTCGAGAAAAGTGCAGCTCCTCAGACACACATCCGCACACACGCATAGACACCCGGAGAGAAAGGATGTGGCGGTGGCGGCGGCTACTGGCCTGTCTTAAAGAAACCCAAGCGTGCTTCTGATTGAGCACGGCCTCTGATTTCTATCAAAATATAAAACATATATTTACCCTGCTAGTGATGACGGTCAGAGGATGAGTTTATTATTTTTTTTTTTCCCCGCAAAAGGAGGAGTGGGAGGCTGGTAGTAGAGGGTGAGAAAGGAAACTACAAATCAGGACACTAGTTTCTGCCTTTTTTTTCCCCCCTGTTTTGTTTTTTCCTTTTGCCCTGCAATCCTCCTTCCCTCGCCTTCTGATTCCGGAGGGAAACTGTGAGGGTGTACGAGACAGAGAGGGAGGGGGAAATACCAGTGACAGTGAGATGCAGCTCTCCGCCGCAAGCAATGCAAGATTAGATCTCTAAATGCAGCAAAACACTCCCTGAAAACCAGCAACCCCGCGGTGTAATCAGACATTTCACTGCCTCTCACTGCACACGAAGAGGGCTTCAACAACAAGCTGAGACTTTTTTTTTCTTCCCCCTTTCTGTCTCTCTCCCACCCCTCCACTCCACCAACAGCATCACAGGCGATGAGTAGCAAATAAGCTTTTCTACCCCTGTTCACAGACCTGTGGCCACCCCCGTTTCCTATGTATATATAAATACACATTTTTTTAAAAAAAAAAAAAAACAAACAAACAAAACAAACAATCTTTTTGATCGTTTTTTAGAAAAACAGTCACTGTCGCCGATTTTTTATTATTGTTATTATTTTTATTACCCTTTGTACATCTGCGGGGATTCAAGGATCGGGAAACGCTTCACCTGCCAGGAGGAGAAGACCTTTTGCAAATTTTCTGATTTTTTACAATCCTCCCACTGCCGAAGTCGGACAGCCAAAGTGACTGCGAGGGGACTCCAGAGCACGGCAAGCGCTAGCTGAAACGCTGCCGAAGCTGCTGCCCCCCGCTCCCTCCTCCCCTCCCGCCTTCCTCCCCTCCCGATTGCTCCCTCCCTCTGAGCTACATGGTCTATTTGCTGCCTTTCATCCTGTGTCTCTGCAGATGCTTTAGAGCAACAGGTTCAGGAACTTAAAATATAGGGGTGGGGAGAGAGAAGGAGGAAAAAAAAAAAAAAAAAAAGGAGACGACGGAGAAGGAGGAAGAGCAAACCCAGAGCAGGAGGCAGAGAAGACGGGGACAACCCTGGTCGCCGCTGCAGCTGCTGCACCCCCACCCCTTCTCGGGGATGTACCTTTCCATTTGTTGCTTCTTCCTCTGCTGGGCTCCCGCCCTGTCGCTGAAGAACCTGAACTACTCGGTGCCGGAGGAGCAGGGAGCAGGCACGGTCATCGGGAACATCGGCCGCGATGCGCGACTGGCGGCGGGCGCGGCGGGGGGCGGGATGCTGCCCGCGGAGCGCGGCGCTCCCGGCGGCGGTCCCGGAGGCCGCGGTCCCAAGTCCACCTTCCGGGTGTTGGAAAACTCAGCCCCGCACCTCCTGGATGTGGACGGGGAGAGCGGGCTGCTCTACACCAAGCAGCGCATCGACCGCGAGGCGCTGTGCCGGCGCAGCACCAAGTGCCAGCTCTCCCTCGAGGTGTTCGCCAACGACCAGGAGATCTGCATGATCAAGGTGGAGATCCAGGACTTGAACGACAACGCACCAGCGTTCCCCTCTGACCAAGTGGACATGGACATCTCAGAAAATGCTGCGCCAGGCACCCGCTTCCCCCTCACCAGTGCCCATGACCCAGACGCTGGAGACAATGGGCTGCGCACCTACCTGCTCACTCGTGATGACTACGGCCTCTTCTCCCTTGATGTGAAGTCACGAGGTGATGGCACAAAGTTTCCAGAGCTGGTCATACAGAAGCCATTAGATCGTGAGGAGCAGAGCCACCACACCCTGGTGCTGACGGCATTGGACGGCGGTGACCCACCACGCTCTGGCACAGTGCAGATCAACGTGCGCCTCATTGACTCCAATGACAACAGCCCCATCTTTGAGGCAGCTTCCTATGTGGTAGAGCTGCCTGAGAATGCACCACTGGGCACTGCTGTCATTGACCTTAATGCCACCGATGCCGACGAGGGTACCAACGGAGAGGTGCTCTACTCTTTCAGTGGCTATGCACCTGAGCGTGTCCGTGACCTGTTTAGCATCGACCCACAGAGCGGCCTCATCCGTGTCAAGGGTAACCTGGACTATGAGGAGAGTGGCCTCATCGAGATTGATGTCCAGGCTCGGGACCTGGGGCCCAATCCCATCCCTGCTCACTGCAAAGTCACCGTCCGCCTCATTGACCGCAACGACAATGCACCCACCATTGGCTTTGTCTCTGTTCGCCAAGGAGCACTGAGTGAGGCTGCCCCACCGGGCACTGTCATTGCCCTGGTACGGGTCACTGATCGAGACTCAGGCAAGAATGGACAGCTCCAGTGCCGAGTACTGGGTGGTGGTGGCGGGCCAGGAGCTGTCCCTTTTACCCTGGAGGAGAACTATGACAACTTCTACACTGTTGTCACTGACCGGCCCCTGGATCGTGAGGCACAGGATGAGTACAATGTGACCATCGTGGCACGTGATGGGGGCAACCCCCCTCTCAACTCCACCAAGTCGTTTTCTGTCCGGATCCTTGATGAGAACGACAATCCACCCCGCTTCAGTAAGAACCTCTATGTGTTACAGGTCCCCGAGAACAACATTCCTGGAGAGTACCTGGGCTCTGTCTTGGCTCAGGACCCTGACCTGGGTCAAAATGGGACCGTTTCTTACTCCATTCTGCCCGGACATGTGGGAGATGTCTCTATTTACACCTATGTCTCCGTCAACCCCACCAATGGTGCTATCTATGCCCTGAGAAGCTTCAACTACGAGCAGACAAAGCACTTTGAGTTTCGTGTGCTGGCCAAAGACTCGGGTTCACCCCACCGCGAAAGTAATGCCACAGTGCGCGTCACTGTGCTTGATGTCAATGACAATGCACCCCTCATCGTCTTGCCTGCCCTCATCAATGACACCGCTGAACTGCAGGTGCCTCGCAATGCTGGGGTGGGCTACCCTGTGGGCACTGTCCGTGCCCTGGACAGTGACTTTGGGGAGAGTGGGCGTCTCACATACGAGATTGTGGAAGGCAATGAGGAACACCTCTTTGAAATGGACCCCACTAGCGGTGAGATACGCACCTTGCACCCCTACTGGGAAGAACTAAGCCCTGTTGCTGAACTGGTGGTAAAAGTCAGTGACCATGGCAAGCCCAGCCTCTCTGCAGTGGCTAAGCTCATTGTCAGGGCCTTGGCGGGGCCCCTGCCAGAGGCTGGAGAGCCACAGGTGAATGGTGAGCAGCATCGGCGACCACACTGGGACTTGTCGTTGCCCCTGATCGTGACACTGAGTACTGTGTCCATCATCTTGCTGGCTGCCATGATCACTATTGCTGTGAAGTGCAAGCGAGAGAACAAGGAGATCCGCACCTATAATTGTCGTATTGCTGAGTATAGCCACCCTCAGCTGGGAGGAGGGGGAGGCAGTGGCGGGGGAGGAGGAAGCAGTGGCAGTGGAGGGGGCAAGGGCAAGAAGAAGAAGATCAGCAAGAATGACATTATGCTGGTGCCCAGTGAGGGTGAGGACAGCCGGGGCCCCCTCAATGTCATGAACGTGGTGAGCAGCCCATCCCTGGCCACCTCACCCATGTACTTTGACTACCAGACCCGCCTGCCCCTCAGCTCTCCCAGGTCTGAGGTGATGTACCTGAAGCCCGCCTCCAACAACCTGACTGTACCCCAGGGACATGTGGGCTGCCACACCAGCTTCACAGGGCAAGGGACTAACGCCAGCGAGGCTCCCCCGAGCCGGATGTCCATAATTCAGGTAGGAGACTTTTAGAATACCCTGGACTTCACTTTAGACACTGGTTTAACTTTGCCTTTTTTCTGCAGTGAAATCTGCTTTAAGACACAACTGAAGGGACCAACACAAGTCACTAAAGAGAGGTGGACTTAATGAAAGTGGAAACAGACCACTTCTGGCCGGTCCATTTCTGTTGTCACACTGTTCTTTCCCATGAGATTCACAAGTAAATACCCACTGAAACAGTCACACAGTGTAAAAGAGGGGCAAGTGAAAGTGTAGGCAGGTGTTTAGTGCACTTGGGGCATGCTGGAGTGTTTTCCCAGAAGACTGTCAGACAGAGGTGGGCACTTCCACAGGCTTCACTTCACCTTGGTTTGGGGTGGAGAAGGGGGACAGTGTTTCTGAAGCTGTCCTATTATCTGCAGTAACTAACAGGACGTGGGAGAAACTCTACACACTGAGGACATCTATTGCAACAATGTATTATAGCCCTGTAATCCTTTATGTAAATACGAGCTATCTCTCCGTGATGTATGTTTTTAATTTTTAAAAAATTTTTTCTTTATAATATAGGTCCATAAATATATTTTGTTTGACACAGAACAGTATCGTTTGAGCTCCATTGCCTCCTCCTCTCCCCATAAACAACCAAACTTTAAGCACTGAAAATTCTGCTTAGTCAAATAGAAAGAAAATGTATGTGGTGATTCCCTCCTACCCCCAAATGTTAGCAGAACTCACATCTTGTTATAAACCATCAAAACAAGTAGTCAGATTTCCAGTAGCCTGAGTCAATATTGAATATTGCTTTATAGTGAAAGACTTACATGCTCTGTCTCCTACCAAAGCCCATTTAGAAATTGCAGCTGGGCTGCATTCTGCCACCAGCTATATTCACACTGTCCTCTACTGACTTCTGTGAATGTGAGAAATGGCAGAATTTGGACCATTTGATATAGGGTGCTAATCAAAGAATGACTTAATTTTTAGTAGGTAAAGTTCAAACTCAGAAGATGCATTCCAGAGCAGTAAACATGCAGAGTGAAGGTGAGGGCAGAATTTGGCTTCGGTTGATTAATTTAAAGTATTGCTTCATGATTAATGCAGCTTAATGTTCAAATACTACAGATATGTTCCAGAGTGATTTTTAACATTTGGATTGAAAGCAGGCTCTGGATAATGACTATTAAATATATTTGAAATGTCAGATCTGTTTTATCCTGTGGTTCTCCTAGTATGCTGTTCTGAGTCATAAGGGACTGAGCTGAGTGTATCAGAAGTGACACAGACTCATTTCGTGTATGCAGCTAGTGGGAAAGAAGTTGCACTGTAGACACTTGATGTACCAAAAGAAAATTCATAATTCCTTGGAGTTATCATACCCTGTGGTCTGTGAGCACCGAATGTTCTAGCTGCCAGCTGCTGCTTCTACTGTTTTAAACTAAATAGAAGTGGCCATTGATAATCGGCAGGTTAAATAACAGAAATTCCAGCAACTAATGGCCTGTAAATTGAATATTTTATAACTGTGAAAAAAAGGAAAAACCCCAAACCAACCCAGAAAAAAAGGCTGTCTGCACAAGGTCACTGTGAACTAATCCTCAGTCTACTATTGAGTTGTGTCACAGAAACAATTTCATTTTATGCCTATCATGGATTTGTGTTGCTATCAATTAGATGAGTGGAGCAATACTTAGAATCTGATATTGATTTTAATAAAAAGTGACACTTCAGGAAAGAGTTTAAGTTAGGGCAGAACCGGAGATAATTTGATTTATAATTCATGCTTTAAAAAACAAATAACTTTCAATGACACTTGTTAAAGTAATGTCAACATTTTTACTGTAAAATAGAGTTGTCAGAATGCTGAAAAAATCCCAAACAAACCCACATTTTTTTCCTGCTGACAAGTGTAATTGTTATTAAAATCCAGAAAACCATACTTTCTTACAAACATGTAATGTCTATATAAAGCAATTAATTCATGTATTGATTCTACTGATAGTAAAGATTCAACTGTAGTGTAAAATCCCTATGGAAAATATGATTCCTTATTTTTCAGTGCTCACTGTATAATATCAAGCATGATTTTTATTTTTTTTTTCCCTGAGATCTATATAAAGCTAAAAGAGGAATTTCCTCCATTAAAAAGGTGTGTTGTGGTTTCTATAAGAGTTTTTGTTTTGAAAACTGTGGAAAATGTTAACAGTAGCTCCTCACATCACACACTGTTTTATCTAATACTGTTTTTGCTTTCCCTGAATATCTACAGTGTTTTGGATGTTCAGGTGGTCCAGCCAGTAGATACGGAGTCATTTTTCTGCAGTCAACAACCTATTCAAGCACAGTTATCGATACTACATTTTGTAGTTGTATTGACAAAACAAATACAGAATATGAAACAGAGTAGTTGCTTTCTGTTTAAGAAAGGCCCAGACTTAAAGTGGTTCAATGGGAAAATCTGATCCTCTTCACTATAATTTTTCATTACTAAAATACCTTCTGTATGCTCCATCTCCACATCCCTAGAGTAAATTTCATATACAATTTGCATCTAGAATGTAGGCATTGCTTTGTGTCTGGTCCTTTACTTCTGCCTCATGTAAAATTCAAACTGCAGACTAAGGGAGAAATAGTCAGGCTCAGTCCTCTCTCTGGAGCTACTATATCCTTAATCACTCCAGGAAACCTGTGTCTGGAAAAGTAAATTGCACAGTTAGGAATCAAAGTATAGCTAGTGGAAAAAAAATACGGATTCCAAACAGCTGCTTTATCATCTCCTTTCATTAGTCAGTTCAGAAAAGCAGTTTTCTTCCTTACCTCAGTAAAGGAAAGGTAAGCGATTGTGTAAGTGTTTTCTAGTGAATATTCACTTTAGTGTTTCCAGATATATTACTGAACCACGATAATCTCACACTATAATTCATATGATGGAACTGCTTTTCTTCACTCTCATTTTCTCAGCAAGTCTTTAATGGCAGAATTTTCTAGCAGGAGCCTGTTATTAAAACTTTATATATATGTATGTACATATATATCTATGTATATATATATATACACATGCTAAATATTATATTATTATTACTTAGTATATCCCGTTAGGTCTATAAATATTTGAAACCAAGTAATTTCTTTCTCAGTAAGATCTAAATTTTCTCACTGCTATTAGGTGTGCATAAACTTTTTTTTTTTTTTTGCTTTGCTTACTATTAAGAGCTAATAAAGTTAATAGGCTATATGATTCCCTTATTTCTCATGATAGCCCAATTCGTATCAATCAATACCTGCGGAGTAAAGCGTTATTTAGTGACTATGGGTTTCAGCCTGACCCAGAATGACCAGTAGCTGAATAACATACTGCCAGATATGTGTAAGAGGGGTGTAATCTTGCCTCTCTTTAAGTGACTTATGTTACACATTAGTCACACAGTTTAACATCTTGTGTGTTTACTCACTATGAATCAATGAACTTCTTCAGTACCACAAAATTGAAGTAATTTATACATGCATGCACACTTGTGTTTAAAATTTTGAATGGACAGCCAAGGTTGCTGTGTACTTTCAGCTTTTCCTGGTATAAGAAACTTGCAAGTGCTTAAGGTCTCTGAAAAGAGACCATTTGTGATTTGATGCACACATGAGGTGGATGCGTATGAAGAACAGTGTTTAGTAACATAGTGGGAAGTTAGAACAGCTACACTTTTGGCATGTTTCATTGCTTTTACCTTCAGCAATCATATTCTAAGCATACTTTAGGAGCAGTGCTTTCAAACACAAGTTTGTTAAAAATGTTTAAATATAGGCCAGTGCTATACAGTAGTCATTCACAAATTCAAAATTTGATGTGTCCTGTAAATCACTTATGGTGCATACTATTAATTTTTATTGGGGTGGAAAAAGAGGAAGGTGTGAGTAGATGGCATGTCTACATGGCCGAAAGAAGATTTCTGTTTACTCTAGACCATAAAGGCTACTGGTAAACTCTGTTCATCTCATTCTGGTGAGAAAATCAAGCTGACCTACTCACCTGAGTAATAGAAACAGAATTTTGCTTTATTTTGAGGAGCAGATATTAGAAAAAGAAATATCATGTACTAAAATACATATATATGTTCATATCTCTCCTACCAAAAAGTTCACGTTTACCTGGGTGAACAAATTGAAATTTCTTCTTGCAGGTTTCCAGTAGATAAAAGAATGTCTGGACAAAGGGAAACAGTTTCTTTAAACAGATAGGGTCTGGAAACAAGTTCCTCAAAGTGAAATAACTGCAGTGTAGAAAACTACATATGCAAGTAGTTCTGGTCATCCTACAGATTATTTATTATTGTACTTGTGGTGCGACTTGAAGAAGTTTGCAAATATATCAGGAATGTGACAGGCATGAATAAAGAAAATGGAGGTCACAGATTTTGCTAAACCACAGCTGGAAAAATAAAAAAGACTGTTGCAGGAATCTCTCAAGCTGAGAACCACTGTAGCTGCTATACTACACAGTCCTGCAGCATTTTAAGATAAAGTACGTATCATTCTTAATGCTTCAGGCACCTGATGTTTATGACACGTGAACAGATTATTGTCAAGTTCTAATCCAGCTTCATTGTTAGGTGTCTAGTAGTACCTAAGAAGATAGAGACTTCAGAGGAAATAAACATAAGCTATATTAGTGCTGTTCTGTCTTTAGAGATACTATTCCATGCTTTACTTTGAGAAACTTCAGCTCAGAAATTTCAAGATTGCAAAAAGTCTGCAGCTGCTGTAGGTTTCCTCACAGAAGATGCATTCATTCTCAGTGATGTAAATTCCTATCTGAAAAAAGAGGTATTCATTATTTTGTTTTATATCTTCTGCTGCAAATGAGGAATATTATTCTCTCCCACTAGGGCTAGTAGAAGTTAACATTTTACACCAAAACAATACTGGGGCAGTTCTACACATTTGCAAGTTTGCAGGTTTGTACTTTGTAATTCCCCAAATTTCACAACGGCTCATTTAAGGACACTAAGTTGTCATCAGATGAAACTTTACAACTACCTGACTAAGGTACACTAAAATAGCTTTTACAGTGTTTTACAAGGTTAGATGTCTTGCAAAATAACTCCTGTGAATGTTCGCATTGAGAAAGCACAACCTGCTGCTAGTCTGATTTGGTGTTATGTTGTTCTGTAGCTTTAGTTTTGCTTCTTCAGTGCAGTCAATACCAAGGTCGGCTGACTAAGAATTTCAGGACAGGATCTTTTCCATATTTTCATGAAGACACACTGCATAGCACAGTGGCACAAAGTACGTACATTTTAGGTCCAGGTCTGCAAATATACTATTCACTATGGCATACACGCTGGCTGCTGATAAAGGCTGAGGAAGCAGAATTGGGTTCCTGGTTTGTGTTACATTTGCTCTTGTCATAATCTTGAACTTCTTGCCAATACTGTTTATAACAATACTATTTCAAAATGGTCCTTCCTGATATATAGGTCCAAATGAGATCTAAAGAACTTTCCAAGATAAATTGCTGTAATATAGAACAATAAACATAATAGAGAAAAAGACAACTTAAGAGTCTGAAGTAGAACATCGATATTGTGAGGAAGAAAATTATATTGCCAGAACAGAAATTCTCATTAACCAATAAATTAAGAATAATAATGTCTCCATAAAACTTGCTGGTTTATAAAATGTAAGAGTGAAAGAAATTTAGTGCAGTTACAATGAAAGACATGGAACAAGTCATTTTGAATTTGCTGGATCACAGCTCTCAATGGCTCTTAATGTTAACTGAGCTTTCCTCACCTTGGTGCTTGCTGCTGCTATCTAATTTTAAATGGGAAAATCAGCACAAATTTGTGATTACCAGTGCAATTTTGACGACGATTGATCATTTGAAGAATTATCTTTTAACAATAGATTTGTCCAGCTTTCTGTTCCTTACCCACACTGATGAAGGCCTGTTCTTACTCATATTCAGTCAACAGCATAATTTTGAATTCATCAATGTCTTCAGTGCTTCAAGAGTAAGTTGTGACTAAGAGCCTTGCAGAGTGCAGCCAAGAATAGTATGATTGAGCCCTTTATTTTCAGATTTCAACTTTTTGTGGTATTTTCTTACAGCTTCTTCATAAACAATTAAAGAGAGTGGAATTTAGAAGATTTTATAACTATCATGTGAACTGTAATGTAGAATCATAGGGTCCTAGGTTGGAAAAGACCTTTAAGATCTTCAAGACCAACTGTTAACCTAGTATAATTGGTGTACAGCTAAAAGAAGACGTTAGAGAGTCTATTGAACATATTGATGAATACACATTTTCACATATTTTCCCATATTTTTGAGAATGTGCATAATATAACACTATTCTTAAAATTCAGCAAATATTGTTACAAGGAAAATTATAACTAGGTATGTGTAAAATTGTAGCAAATATCACCTGGTATTAAGAAAGTATCGATACCACCTTGTTTCTCTAATGAGGCAAAAATGTCATTAAGTATTATATTTCTTCCCAAGTCACAACATTTGGCTTTGAAACAGTTGGGGATTTTGTTTTCAGATGTTTGGGTTTTTTGTTTTCATTTTTTTCTTTTCATTTTTTATTCTTTTTCACTAATTTGTTCTTCAAGACTGATAAGTGCCTGCACATATAAAGGAAAGGCCTTTTGATAATAGTACTAATATTTTCCAACAGGTAAGAATTTTCTGTGAAAATAACTTAAACCATGATTTGTTGACCAGAGCAGAAACACAGCTCTGTTTTTGTCTTTATAAGTATAGAAACAATCTTTTGATTTCAAAAGGTCAGTGTAGGGCAGCTGGGACAAATTTTTGCAGCAGATAGCCTGAGAGCTTTAAATTTTCAATTGTATTTCTACTTCAGCTGTAAAAGAAGAAGTGGTAAAATTAACGCTAAAGGGTAAAATATAGGAAACAAGAAAAACTCTCAAGGGACTGCAGGTTTTTGCTAAAAAAGAGAAGAAAAATATACTAGGAAGAGAGTGACAAAATGATTCTGTGGAGAAGTTCCTGGAGTTTAAGTGTTTAATTTCTTATGGTTTTAAGGGGGCAAGAAGGAGATTAAGTAGTTGCTGCTTTTACTGATATGATGACGTGAAATGGAGTAATGTACAGTCTGCCATAAATCTTAGCCAGGGTTCGTTTTAAGCCCTAGTAATATATTTTTCATGGTATTTTTAATGCAACCTCTGTTTTTAGACTGCTGTACGCGTTCTATTTATTTATTTATTTATTTTTCTAACAGAAGAAGATTCTGAATTAATCTCTGTAAATCCTATGAGAATGAAAAAAAAATAGATGAATTATTAAGAATTTTAGATAAAATACACAATACGAAGTACTACATTGGAGAACAAGAGAATTCATGTGAATGTCCCCGTAATTAGGGTCTTAGGCAGTGCTTTAAATAACCTCTTAGAGCAGTCTCATATTTCCTAGCTAAATCCCAAAAGCTGCTAATGCTATTCCTGTTTATTAAGG
>JBCJKH010051929.1:0-21294 GCA_039877255.1 Loriculus beryllinus
AGCCCTGTCCAACCTGGCCTTGAACACTGCCAGGGATGGGGCAGCCACAGCTTCTCTGGGCACCCTGTGCCAGCGCCCTCAGCACCTTCACACAGAATTTCTTCCTTATGTCTAATCTAAATCTCTCCTCTTTCAATTTAAAGATATCCTCTCTTCTCCTGTCACTATATGCCCTTGTAAAACACCTCTCTCCTGCATTCCTGTAGGTACTGTAAGGCTGCTACTTCTTCAAATTCAGGACTTTAAGAGGATTCCTGCAATGCCTCCTCCATACCCTTTACCCCGAAAGTTGTTGCTTTTAAATCTGTAAGAAAACTCTAACATCTTACTTACAAGCAGAACCAGCAATTCTCCTACACACAGGCAGCACTTTCTAGATTCTGAACTATGCAAATCAGACTACCAGAACTGTTATTCTGGCTTCTTTTCTGCCTGCCTCTGTTTTACTTGGTACTTAAAAAGACAGTTATTCATTTCAACTATTAACAATTTCAAAAACCAACAACCACATCTTTACAAAGTACAAACAAGCCCAAATCTCTCAGGCAATGAATAAGCTGAAATGTAACTCGGCAAGACATTCTAAGGACCTATTCCCATGCTTAGTTTGGATGCATGACAGAATGTTGCAAAAATGGATGACTAAAAAAAAAAATAAATACATATAGAAACTAAAGGCAGATAAACAAGGTACACAGCTCTGAAACAGAGCTGATATTTTATTCTCTTTTGTAACAAGGATAGTACAAATTACCTGATTTGCATTATAACAAGTTTTTTCTGTGAAACAAAACCTATTTCTTTTCTAAACGTTACAGGTATTTGTCAGCACTCTGCATTCCCTCACAGACACCTGCACCCTGAAGCGGGCTTCTGTTGAGGGGTAATAGTGTGCATTCAGATCTTAACTGGAAAGCTGGAAAGGACTTAATTACCAGAAGTGTTTATGGCCAGAAACTGGCTCTGGCCTATAAACCACTTTAACACTATGTTACCTATCCCATTCTCTTCACTTTTAGAGCATGTGAAGCGTAGTTGCTGCTTGTTCAGCTGAAGTCTTGAAGTAACATTTGTACATTGGCCATCTTAAGCAGAAGAAAAATACAGATTTGCTAATCTGCATTAAGTTACCTGAAAAAACCAGACAAAAAAAATACAGAAGAGATAACACAATAACCTCTAAACCCATTAATTCAATTCTCTGTAAGCAGGTTCTATAACTAGCAGGGAAAAAAACAAAAATAAAATTTGACAACCATTAAAGCAGAACTACTTATATTCTGCAACACTGAGCTCAGTTCTACACTGGGAAATACAGTAAGTGATAGCACACAGAGAGATGGCTGAGATATTTCAGTGCTGCTTATAATCTCTCCCCTCTTTTGTTTTCACTAACACTAACATTTTGGAAGTTCTGTATTTATCAGAATGCTACATGTGTTTTTCCTGAACCAATTTGTTAAACTCAATCAGCCAGAAATACACATTTGAATTCCTATCTTTCTCCACGGTTTTCCTGTGACTGAATTAATTACTTGTGTGTCTTGTATGTCTTTTGAAGCAGGAATAACTCCAAGAGCCTGTAGTATACCCACAGCTTTAAACAAAATTAAAGCAGCACTACAGTATTTAGGGGAAGATGGGAAAAGCTAGCAATACTAAATTAATTCCAAAGAATGAATGTATGTATACCCAACTTCAATACTCACTTCCCTCAAAAGGCAAGAAGGAAGCAGAAAATGAATGACCAGGCAAAAAAGTAAATCCCTACTCTACCTACTACAAAGCCTATAATAAATCACTGTTATGTTAAATTTTCACAGGTCTGTTTCCAGTATCCTTCTTCTCCTTCACATACCCAAAACCACATTTCAAGAGGACTTACTCCATGATTTCTCCAACGAGAACAGTGGAGCTGAGCAGCCTATGGTTTCCTAGATCATCCTTTTGATAGGTGTGTGCAGTATTTGCCTTCCTTTGCTGTGCTTTCTGGCATTCTTCAATGGTATCAGGCAGCTTTCTCAGCATCCTCAGATGCAGCCCATCTGGCTCTTTGTACTTATATGGATCTAGAACTCCCAACTGATTCCTGACTCGCTCTTCATCCACTGCTGGTATTCTCTTCCCTGAACCCCTCCTGAGCGTAGAGATCCGAGAGACGTTATTAGAAAAGGCTGAAACAAAGGTTTGAGCACTTCAGCCTTATCCGTGGTACTCCAATATGTTACTAAATCACTCAAACAATTCAGAAACAAGACTTTTTCCTGTTCATTCTTTTGCTGCTAACAAAGTCACAGAAGCTCTTCTTGTTGACCTTGATCCCTTGCAAGCATCAACTCCAGGTGAGCTTTGGCTCTTCAAATACCATCCCTACAGGCTGGCCAGTGTTTGTACATTTTTCCTTTGTAGCCCACACCTGCTTCTGCCTCCCTTCCCTGCTACTAGACTACTGCATGTAGCTAGAGAGTAGCCATGAGTTTCCTGTATAGACAAGAAAGTCACTCAATGCATCTACCTGCATTCCTGGACTTCCCTTGCATTTGGAAGATGCTGTTCTTTATGAACTCCTTTATTCTTCAGAGCTGTACGAAATCCCCAGGGATTCCACCCCTACCCATTTCCTGCATAACCCCCAAGGTCTGCTCTCATTACCTTCCTCTCTCTCATCAGGATTTTGAGAAGTATTTCCAGTACAGAGACACACAAAAGCTGGCACTGCCACTGCTTATTTCAAGATTCAGTGCACAGCTCAGAATTGATCAGACAGACAAGAGTTAATTACCTCGCAATCCCTGTTGCTAGAGTAACAGCACTACTTTTCTATTTATTTGTATCATCTGTTCCAGAAGAGACACCAAGGCAGGCTTCTGTCTGATGAAGTTCACAGTACAATGAACAAACTGTTAAGATTAATTCTGGATGCGTTGGAATGTAAGGGGAACTTGGAACTTCTGTCTCCTGCATTTCACCTGTTCACTAGGGAATAAAAGGGACTGTTTAAGAATGGTAGTGAAGCTTGTGGGAGCTCTGAAGACAGAAGCAAGGAAAAGTGGAGGGAACAGAGATAATACAGGCTTAGACTAATCAAAGTGTTTGCTCATTTCTTCTTTTTACTGAATCATTGCAATAAAACTTAACTGGCAGCTCATTCTGTGGTTGATAAGGATGATAATCCTATCAACCATATCCCCATCAAGGTATAAGAATCCCATGGAAAACATCAAGAGGGTGGAAACTAGATAACAAACTTGCTACTCCCCTGCCCCACTACGGTACATTTACTCTGCCAAAGCGAAAGACACTGTTAAAGCCTTTGCAGTCCTCTATCTATCAACCAGAAATTAAAAACTCGGTTTTACACATATACTTGAGTCACTGAACTTTGGGAAAAAATACTGATTTTTTGCTAAGGGGAAGGATTAGCATTTTTTAATTTAAACTAACAGGTCAAAAGCACAGTCCTTCTGTCTTAATTATGCAGGGTTTCTAAAAGAGATCAGGACCAGAAAACTACAGTTATTTTGCAAAGAAATCCAGACAGGGCTTCCTTGAATCTGATATTCAGCACACCACCATCTGACTGTGATGGCTCAAGACAGAATCCCTGAAATGGGAGCAAGTTTTCTATGTGCAATATGGCTCAGCATGGACCTCACTCCAGGTAGCTGGCAAAGAACACACCCAGTGAAACTAATACCAACTATGCCATTTGCTAAAGGATCACAGCACTGCCTTCTCCAGTTTGACATGTAACTAAACAGCAAAACCCACTACCTGATACTTAACAGACCCTCCACCCAGAAAATCCCCCAACTATGGCCTTCCTTCTATCTCTTAAGATTTTGATGACTAGCATATTGCTAAAGACGTAGTAAAGATTTTCCTGTTTTAGACATAACAAACTCTGGGAACTTAATATGCAGATCCTGAAACTGGCAAAAGTATTGGGGTCACAGACCTCAGGAGTACAGAGACTTCCCACACATCACAAAGGCAGCAAGAAGGACTTCTGTGCACATATCTGAATGAGAATGCAGAGCTGGTCATAAGGGACAAAAAGGCAGCCAAAGGACTGAATGCCTTCTTTGCCTTGTTCTTTACTGTTAAGATCAGCCTTCCAAAACAAATTCCAAAATTAAAGACATCAAATTCAGCTATTACTGTATCTACAGTATATGCATATATATTTAGGAGAACATTTCTGCTACAGCAGAATTCTCATAACATTCTTAGCTGGAGCAGTCAATGGTTAATACCTAGCTTCTACAGTTCATTGAAAGAAGGTGGACAAGCCATAAATGCACACCAAATTCATAGTTTCTACTACACAGAAGCAGTAGCTGCTGCTTACTCCAGATGAACATGCTTTATTTTTCAGAACCAGTTAGACACTCTTCAAATAGAATGTAAAAAAATATGTTACTACAGGTTAATATCCTGATGTCATAGACTACACAGCAACGTTGGTACCACAGTCCATTGTGTTTTTATGACTCTTAGACAACCATTCTCCCAGCCAAAGCTTTTAGAGAATACTAACACACAATTCAACAATATGACTACTATCCATGTAACAAGAACAAAAATACGTATTAATTTTGTAATGTCTATGCAAACCCAGGATGACTTTTACCGTTGACTGTCAAGACTGAGTGAGCTACCCTAGTAAGAGGGCACAAAGTCAGGTCTGACAGAATCTGTTAAATGTCTCCTTTACAAAACCAGCTCCTTAGTCCAATTACCTGTAACATCCATATGCAGAGTACTAAGTTGCTGTTACTTTTTATCACATGGAAATTACATGTTTAAAACTCCCAGGCTGCATCACTCAAACTCGGCTCAAGAGCCGCTGTGCCTTTACTTGGTTTTACTTCCCCTTGAGAATTCTGTCATGCAAGTAGAGAGAATTCTATTCCAATTTTAACTCACCATTTATGCCTTACCAGTACTATTCCTTGACTTAAGAAGTGTGCTAAGGTTGTAAGTCATCATCTTTCCCTCACCTTTACTTTTCCATTAAAGGAGAGAAGCATTACTGCATTGTGCTTCCTAGGCAGAATTTATTTTTCAGGAAATCAAAGATTCAAACTGCAAGACCACCAGGGAAGCAAAGCTCCAAAACAAATGAACTTTCCATCATCCTGCAACAGTTGTTAGGAATCCCTCTGAATATACACAGAACAATAGTATTAAATGAGTTACATCAAGTTAGTGTACTCATATAGATTTTACAGTTTTCACTACCAGAGACACCACAAGTTTTTGGTTACTAGGGCAAGATAGTTACTGCCCTAGTTAACAGCCCACTGCCTACTTGTAAGACTACCTGTAACCAGGTCTTCCATAGCTTGTGTACTATTTTAAGATACTGGTGGTAAGGTATATCACATGCCATGGAACTCTAACTCCATATTTGTCCATTTCTGCTCAGATTCTTCATCTAGGTCTTGAAGATAAACAACATCTTAAACATAATAATAAATGCTCTTTGGTTTGTGTACTCTAAATATAAACAACAATGAATTCTCTTCTTCATAAAAACTGAAACATGAAACTTTTACTGCAACACCAACCTCTGGAAATAATTCAAATATACAGTTCTGTATGTTCTGAAGTTTCAATGCAGCAAGAACTATCAATTAAGAAACTTAAAATTTTAACAATTCTATTCCAATGCAGAGAAGCCCTTACAACTAGTAAAAAGACATTCTTACTTGTTACAACATCCCCAGATGCATAACTGATACATCGCAGGCTTAGATGCTTATTGTCCTTTACCTGGTGGAATTTAGCAAGTAGAACAGAAGAATTCAAGAAAATTTAGTGATACAGGCAAACTTAGATAAGAGGCATGAAAATAGTTCAGTGATCCTGCAATACTAGAAGGGCATTAACTGACCTCACAGCAACTGTAACAGGTTTCCACCTAAACAGCAATTGGCCTTTTTTAAACATACTGATCAGCATGCTCAAACTTATTCATAAATGTGCTGACCTCTTATTTTGAGTGTGTTGTGTTTGGGTTTAGCTTTTTTCCCCCCCCTCATGCAGAAGAATGAGCCACCTAATCTTCAGTTTCAGTTTCTACAGGGAATGCAATAGCTATCTTCTCACAGTTAGTTGCTATGGAAACAACTGGACCTCTGCTGGAACAAAATGTAGAAACAACTGAAAAAATAAGCTCTTGTTTCTGACAATCAGCTGCTTAAAGACACACAGACTAAGGACAAGGCTCAGACAACAAACTACTTTTTGGGAACTAGCTGGACTAAGAACAAGGCTCAGACAACGCTCAGTCAACAAATAACTTTCTGGGAACTAGTTCAACACTTATACCTCCATAAAATGAAACAACTAACTTCTTAAGAGTACTTCAGTCTCCCAGTTTTTATGTGCCCTCAAATAATTTATGACTGGTATCTACCCAGCATGACTAAACATGTAAAGTTGTATCTGCAGATTCATGTATCTGCTGGAATTTAATATTCTGTTCAAAAATAGCCGTAACACCTAGACTTGTCTTCAGTCTGTAAGTCTGAGGGACATACATTGTCTTAAAACAAAAAACTGATGCAAAATAAAAAAGAAAAAATAAATCTGTATTGTACTTGCTCCTGACGTATATAACCTGTGGCTCCAAAAGAACATTAGTAAATGGGCACATTTGCCACTGTATTTCTTCCAAGGCATTTCATAGCAAGTCTTTCTGCCTTGAATGGCCACTCAAAATTTTTTGTGGCTAGAACTGACAGATTACAGCAAACCTTCAAGACAGTTATACCTTTTAATTCCCATATTGCAGCCTTCCTACTTTCAGTGCTGCCACCCCACGCTGCCCCTCCCCATCACTTCTTGGGGAAGAAACTGTTATGAAATTCTGTCTTACACATGCAGGAGAGGGCAAGGAGGTTATGAAAAAAATAAAGTACTTGTTTAAAATCACACAGACCACTACAAATTCTTCTAATCCAGTGATAATGTGGAATATGAACTCCATCCAGTAAGAAATAGAACGAGTATGGCGTTATTTTTAAAGAGAAGATACAACTATCAGGTCCCTTCAAAGTAAGTCTTCCTGTAGATAATGAGATTTTTGTTGTCCTTAAATCCGGTTAATAGTTTTACCATTCTAACAAGAGCTTGAACTGTCAAAGTTTGCACATAAGATGAAACACTGCAAACTGGAAAAAACTGCCGGTTATCTTAGGAAAACAAGGAAAAGTAGAATTTACAGCTGTCCTGGATGTAAAAAAGACTTTCAGTTACTGAAAGGCTTCGTTAGATCAGACGCACTTTTCAGCAGTCGAGTAATTCCTCTTCCTCGCATAGTGCTTGTTCCATAAAGGGAACAGGTCTTCACACCACATGGAGAATCACCTATTAAATTAAATACAGTTTGTAAATCAAATCAACCTTCAAAGCTTGTATAAGTTAATGGACTACTACTTCATACTCTGTGGAGCTGAACCTATTCAGCAGCTCTAATACGAAAAGTCAAGAGACAGAGGCTGTGTCCTCTATGCACACCAAGACCATAAGAAATCATGATTTTCAGTTGCAACAGTTTGAGTTTGAATTTGATTATCTGACACTACAGAGTCTATTTCATATGCAAGGAAATAAGCTACAAGCTTAGAATTTCTAGTTATTTATCTTGCAAACTGGATTCTGTCCCTCTGAAGATTAGCTATGAACTACCCAGATGAACGGAGCTCATGTGCCTTCCATTAACGAAATTCATCTCTAAAAACAAGACTTTAAATGAGCAGTCTTGATAAACTAAGTTATAGTGGAATACTTGCAACAAATATTAGCTGAGCCTTCACATATAATTATTTTAGAGCAAGGAGAGCATTTTAAAGATGGCCCTGCCTCAAAGCACCTAAACATATAAGAATGGACATCATATAGCAGAAAAATAAGGGGGTACAAATCAGAGAGCAACATTTACAAGAAAACTACATTCTGAGAGACCTTTCTGACCCTAAGATTGTGTCCGATAAGAAAAGGGTAACTCTTCTGTCTTCAGAAATTCAGTGAAAGCCATATTCAGGAACAAATGCAGCTTAAGCAGAGGTGTTTAAGCTTTATGTCACTTATAGGTAACATCTAAGCTCAGAAACTTGAAAAAGCATCAACTGGATTAAGTTTAAATACCTCTTTCCCCTTACAAATGCGAAAGTATCAAACTCACAATTAGAAGGGACAAACTCTTGATGCTGACCTGGAGAAGCAAAATGTCTGTCACAGGCAAGACTTTCAGCCTTCATATTCTGTATGAAGAAATAAACATTCAGAATAATCTACGTGCCTTTTAAAAATGCAGCATACGCAACTATCCAGGAAACCTACCAACTACAGTCAAAACTCGCAAGTACTGACCCAGCTAGTGATCATTTTTATTTCGTTAGTCTTCCCAGTATATGTCATGAAGCATCCAAAGAGAAAACAGCTAAGCTAAAATTGGCAAATCGGAACACTTGAGTCAAGTAAGAATAAAACAGGGTATCAGTTTAAAGAATCTGACCTGAAAACGTCCAGCATCCAGTATCACTATCTTGGTATTTGTGCTTTCACCATTATCAAGGTCTTGAAGAGGCAGGTGAGCTGCTGTCAGTGAGACTCCATATGCACTAGCTAAAGATTTACTGATGCAGTAACTTTATGGAGAAGAGAAAAAAAAAGAAAATAAGAAGAGTTTAGCTAAGAGGACTGTAGTGCTCATGTACACTAATCACTAGCTGGATACAGCATTTTTAATTCTTCAGCTGGCAAACAAAAGCAACCCAAGATGCACAGAGCAGAAGCTAAACAGTTACCCTGCATCCTTCCAAAGCCACTAGCCTATTCTACAGCTATAAGTGGAATTAAAACAATTGCTTCCCCACACTATCAAATGCAGCCAATTAGAAGGGTGAAAAGCAATGTTCTTTTTGAAAGACACAGCATTACATAAGAGGCTTCTGAATGAAAGACAATTCATTATCATCTCCCTCAAACTGCTGCCGAGTATGATCTTAAACTGCATTTCCTTGTGTCCCAACTATTTACTTTCCCTTTCCTCACACCTGAAAAATTTTAGAACCTTACGTATTTGCATTATATATAAGGTAGTATAAAAGTTCCCAAAGTAGAGATGTACTAGAAAATACTGAGAATGTCTCACCAAATACAAGTATACTAAACCTCTACAGAAACTCAATGAATTCTAATGTAATTAACACTTCTCTCAACTGTTCAATAGTTCAGCAGAAGCAGTTGTTTTTCTTCTCCTTAGTAGCTGGTGCAGTGCTGTGTTTTTGACTTTCAGCCTGGGAACAGCGCTCATAACACCAATGTTTTTAGTTGCTGCATAGTAATGTTTAGTCTGACCAACGACTTTCTGAGTCTCATGCTCTGCCAGGGAGGAGGGGAAGCTGGGAAGAAGCAGAAACAGGACACCTGACCCAAACTGACCAAAGAGCTATTCCATACCACAGCATGTCATGCCCAGTATATAAACTGGGGGCAGTTACCCATAAGAGTTAGATCTCTGCTCGGGTTGGGCTGGGTATCGGTCAGTAGGTGGTGAGCCATCGTGAGCAGTGGTATTCTCCTGTTATTTCCCTTATCATTATCATTATTGGTGGTAGCAGTAGTGATTTGTGTTATACCTTAGTTACTGGACTGTTCTTATCTCAGCCCATGGGAGTTACATTCTTTCAGTTCTCCACCCCATCCCTCCGGAAGCGGGAGCTGGGGAGGAAGTTGGGGGAGTGAGAGAGTGGCTGTGTGGCTGGGCTTAAACCACAACAGTGGAGGTAGTGAAAAGATGACAAGAGTGATGGATTAGTATCACTAAAGTTACATTACATCTAAGTGCAAAGACTCGCAGCATATTGCTAAGCCACATAAACCACAGGTTGAGTTAGAACAAAATCTTGAGAGTGAAAGGAATAAATTAAACTCAAGATCTAGAACTACAGTGGTCCAGGCAGTCAGAGAAGCCAGAGCCAGTGCCTCTACAGCAAAATTAAAAGTCATCATAATGGAGGTAACTCCTTGGCAATACTTACACAATCTTCTTACAGGATGCCAAAGCACAGCAGAGTATGTCATTCTCTTCATGCCACTTGCACCTACATGAAATGAAGTTCAGGCTTATTTCAGAAGCATCAGCATTTTTAATCAACATGAATAGCTGGGTCTGGTCAGAAGAAACAGGAACAAATATTTAAGATTTTTGTCTCAGTGACCTTATAGTACCTTTACAATTTCACAGGGGACCAGTACTCAACAAGGAAGCTCCAAGTGGTTTATGAAGAGTTAAAGGGCATGCATAAAGGCAATCTGCTTCATGCTGAGGTGGGAGGAAAGAGGAAAGAGAACCCTGTAAGACAAAAGGGATTTTCATTTTCCTCTCCAAGTGTGTGTTTTAAAATACATTTTCCCATTCTTGCAGTTTCCCTCCAATGTGAAGATATTAATGGAAATGGAAAACTACCTGTCTATAAAAAGATAGTGTGACACCAATTATCCCAATGGATCTTAAAATCCACACTGTGAGGAGACTTCAAATAATAGCATTTTCTTATTTTAATGATCTACTAAATTCTAAGATCAAATTATTGGTTCTTAAAGTAGCAGAGTAAAGGTTAAAGCGCATTTCCAAACCAACTGTGTCATGAATAAACATTGCCCAAGCTACATATACAAGCTACATACCACTTAGTTGCACAATACAGAAGAATCTGAGAGCAGGAAGAGCTTTACTGTCCAAGACACATATTAAAAATAAAAACTGAAAAAAAATCCCAAAACAAAAAACCAAACAAAACCCAAACCCAAAGAAACAAAAAAAAAAAAAAAACAAGAAAAAGCAACACCACAAAAAACAAAAAAACAAACAAAACCACCAAAAGCAAAACAAGAAAACAAACACACAGAAAAAATCCTGCAAAGTAAATACAAAAAACACTCATTCTGAAAGAAAAAAGATAAGATTGAACTTTGAACATTTAGGCTTGAGAACCTGATTTGTACCACTAGAAATATACCTTGTCCCTCATCACAGCAGCAACGTGAGGCATTTGATATATAGTAACAAGCAGGTCCCATCCAAGTTACACTTCTAAGAGTCTCAATCACTTTTATGATTTCCAGTTAACCACCACAATATATTTTATTTCTGTTTTGACCCCCTCCTTTAAATTAGGGCTCAGACTCAGCACTAAAAAGCACTTTTTACACTTATTTTGGGAAAGAATATTCATTTCCAGCTGTACTCATAATGGAACAAGAAGGGTTTGAAAGCTTGCAGAACATTCCAGTCTTGCAGCTTACAAGCTGTACCACAGAGCACCAGGACACACCAGGCTAATACACGCTTCCACAAAGAACACGACATACCTGGTATTACTGGAGAAATCCCACAGGAAGGCATCCAGTTCTCTACACACCCAAGTCTTGGATGGCTTCTTTTGGTATTTCTTCTGGTGCAGCTCTATTACCAGGTCCTCTACATCAAGGAGCTCCAGGTGGCTCTCAATGCCTGTAGCTCAGAGAACATCCAGGTTAGGAGAACAGAAGTCAGTGAAGGTATAGTGGAAGGTGCCCGTGCCCATGGCACGGGGTTGGATCTAGATCATCTTTAAGGTCCCTTCCAACCCAAACCATTCTGTGATTCTATGAATATTCTTCTTAGCTTACTTCTCAGTCTGTCCCTGTTCATTGCCCAGCCTCTTATCAAAGCATCAAAGATCTAGTAAAGCTTAAGAAGTTATCCCATCAGTGGTTTTACTAAAACTTGGCTTCATAGCAAAGTGGGCCATCTTATATTCCCTTCACCTCAATAATAATGTTATCCTGCTTGCAGGCTAGCTCTCCTCAGAAACTGTTAGCTTTGATATGTGTTGCTATCCACTAACCTTCACAATAATCTCACTGCCTCTATAGTGCTCCTTTAAGTGGATGAGCAAGAAAAGAGTGTATATATTCCCCAGATGTGTTCATTTAGCCAGTAAGCTGCTCATGCTGCCATTTTACTATCACTGATGGGGAGGAAAAGAAGAGGAAGCAGCACACAAACCAGTTCTAGCTATCAGTACCAGCTTCTACGAAGCCTCTGAGAGACCAAGATTTTTGACAAATGCAGTTGTCCACGAGTACATAATCTTTCTTTGGGGAGAAGAATAGAAGGGAGAGGCCAAAAATGATCCATTTCCCACCTGTGATGCTAGCCATTCGATTGAGACACCAGCTAATTCGGAACCTGTCATTAGACTAGAGGAAAGAAAATTTCAGTCTCATTGAGGAAGTACAGTATATAATTCTGACATCTGCAAGACTTCTGACTATGTCTAAAAAGGTCACTTCCAAAACAAAACCCAATGTCTGTGGGACTGAATGTACACTCTTCCTGAAAATCATCTTGAAGAGGAACCAAATACCACAGAGGCTTTCCAACCAACCCCAGGAGAAATACTGGAAATTAAAGGCTAACCCATAACACATCCCTTAAGCGCTCTATTTTTATTTTTTTTACCTGTATTTCTTCGGAGCTCCCTATATTTATGGATGGAGCCCAAGATCTTGACCCTCTGTGCCTTTTTAAGGATATTAGGCTTAAATAGAATCAAAAGATAATATAACTACTATGAAGCTTAAAACAGCTCCAAATCCTAACATTTAATTTTGCTCATTGGCAAATTAAACTTGAGCAAAAATTAACATGTACGGTATTCTCATGGGGAAAGACAAAAACATATGTTAAAAAAAAGCAGGACTGTCTGACTATTATTCAGCACAATCAATCTAGTGATGATCTTAAAAGCCCTTAACCCAAATCAGAACAATGTTAGAGACCAAGTGAAATGCTGATCAGTAGACCAGAGCCAGAAGTGCAGGCTGAAAATAAGAAGGCAGAAAATTAGGTCTTTCCCTTATGGAATTGGGAAGCTTTGGAAAAAGAGTATCCTTTCCCATTCGTGGGCACATTGACTATGCTTTAGAGGGGTATCTTCTTAATCATCCAACAAAAGTGAAATTACAGGTTTTGATTTAAAGCATCTTACTTTGACTTTGATCATACCCTGCAGTAAAAGCGAGGCCAAACACCTCTGGTTGGCTGGACAAATTCAAGAAGTTCCCATAAGACAACCGCATAACAAGCACGTGAAAGGTGAAATCCAGATATAGGGATCTTGTGAGTGGCATCACCTGGGTAGGACAAGAAAAAAATTACAAGAAGTCCTGCTTCCTTAAATGATCAGAGCTCCCACCCACTTCGTATCTTTTTATATACATACATACATACACAAAAGCACACCTCCTGTGCCCTCCAGACACGGTCTCAGATTAAGCTATTAAAATCTGCGTCTTTCAGCAGAAGACTGGCAGGTGTGGGCTGTGAGCTAACATGAACACACTCACCCCTTTTAAAAGTCCATTATCTAAGTATCTGATATAGGAAAACATGGGCCAAATTTGTTCCCTTTATATACAACAGGAGGAAATGTCCTAATAAAACAGCCTGGAGTCTATAAACACTGAAGAGTCACAAGGGAAAGCAGGCAGGCCAAGCCAGACAGAACAAAGTTACAAATACTTTGACTTTGTCCATACATGTAGAGCTGCAAAACACAAGCTTTATATACAAACAAGTATCTTTGAGTTAACCAATTATGAATTAGCACTTCATGATGAAGATACACACATGGATTATCAAAGAAAGTATACTCTGCTGATAGCCTTGAAAGCTTTTGAAGCCATACAAAGTTGTCCCATTTAAGAACATACTGCAGTTACTACTGAATTAAAATAGACAGAATACAAGTAACTGCCACTGAACCATTCTGGGTGTGTGCTCTGCCATTTGTGGGTAAAAGAAACATAAAAGGTGAGCGTGACAAGCTGCTCTGTCACTCCATTCTCTTTGAAACTTGCCAAGTTCTCAGCAGGAGAAACTGCAGGCTAAGAAGACATCTGGATACAGATGAGGTAAGCTGAGTCTAATCCTGTACACCTCCGCATACCATTCTCTTTCTCCAGTGATACTCACTAGCAGCCTGGCAGTGGTACCGAAACCCACGTGGTGGTACTTCTGCAGAAGAGCAGGAGAGATGGAAAAAACAACCAACCATCATCCAACATCCATTATGAGAGATCCTTAACTCTGAGCTAGGTGCCATAGTTTCATGTACAGAAAGGAACTACTTAACCTTCCCTTATGGCCTTGCGCAAGTGCCACTATTTTTGAAAAGAGTTGTTTTCAAGTATATGCATTTAAAAAACCAAGTATATCGTGTAGTGTGTGTGTTTAGGTCAAATCAAGACAAACATTCATTGCCATTAAATAGAAAGCACAAACATCTGAATGTCCTTCTGGATTTATTTTACACTTTTTGAAGCTTCCTGCATTCCTGACGCTTAAGTCCATCTCTTCAGGAACAGTCAGCACAGCTCTGATATTTTAAGAAGTCCAACCACTTACAATCAAAGAATAAAGCCTATCTTAATACCAGAGATCTAATCTGGGCAGTAGTAACTGACATTAGAAAACCTCCCTCTCACCCTAATGCAACATGAATTACATCTTGTCTCCCGTCCTTGGAGCTCACCTGGCTCTATGAAGTGATGGAAATCAGCCATTATGCCATCCTGCAGGGAGTACTTGACGCACCCAATCTCACAAGGCAGGAAGCGCTGTTCACAGTGGGATGGCAGCTTGCCATGGCTGTAAATGTTCAGGAAGTAGAAAACGTCTACAAGTACAGCTGAAAGGGAAAAAATAAATTCAAAAGAGCCACCAAAAGTTACAGCAAGCCATCTAGCCACACCTCATCCAGCAACAGTTTCAGTGTACTTTCTTACATGAGTGTATGAAAGAGGGTAATAACCAAGTAAAACACACAGCTCTTCTTCTGTATTGCAGGCAAGGTAACTAATACTTATGCAAGAGTCAGACATCTTGATAGCTCTGGTGTATCTTCTATAGATGCTCATGTGTGTAGAGACAGAGGAAGAATAAAAATTAAAATAAATAAAAGCACTTAAAAATAGACCTCAAACTCACAAGAACATTGAGAGGCCTGGAATCCAACTATTGCTTTTCATGACAAGTCTATTCACCCTTTAGGAAAATAAGGTTAGGGAAAAAAAACCAAACAAACAAACAAAAAAAAAAAACAAACCCCAAAACCCCAAAAACCAACCCAATCAGAAACTACAAAGCAGTTTCACAAGCCCAATTCAGTAACTTACACAAGTCAAATGAGCTGATAATATTCTGGGGTAGGAGGAGATAAGAAACCTGTCAATTAAAAAAATAGCTTCTCCTCTGCCAAAAAAGCTCCCAAAGAAGGCAGCAAGAACACCTAATGCAAATGTTAATAAATTTATTGTTTACTAATTTAAAGAGCATCCAACTATGAAAAATATTTCACAATACACCTTAATCTTTCTCTTTATGAGCATCACCTAGTATTCTCACTGACATTTAAGATAGTTACTCAATCCTTACGCTTAAACTCTGTCTCTCATCAAAAAATCCTACATTTCTGTCCTGAGTTCAGCAGTACCATACATTTTTATCCTTCTCAGTGCTGTGTTTTCAACTTTAGCCTGGGAACAGTACTGATAACACACTGATGTTTTTAGTTGTTGCTAAGTAGTGTTTACTCTGATCAAGGACTTTTCAGTCTCACCCTCTGCCAGTGAGGAGGAGCACAAGAAGCCAGGAGGAAGCAGACAGAAAACACCTGACCCAAACTAGCCAAAGGGGTATTCCATACCAAAGCACATCATGCCCAGTATAGAAACTGAGGGGAGTCACCTGGAAGACCCAGATTACTGCTTGGGTCGGGCTGAGTATCAGTCAAGTGGGTGCTCAGCAATTGTATTCTCTCCCTTTGTTATTTCCCTTATGCTTATTTTTGGTGGTAGTGGTTTTGTATTATACTTTGGTTACTGTACTGTTCTTACCTCAACCCATGGGATTTACATTCCTGCGATTCTCCTCCCTATCCCTCTGGGAGTAGGGGGAAAAAGTGGGGGAGCGAGCAAGGGGCTGTGTGGTTCTGAATTACTGGCTGCATTTAAACCACGACAATTTCCTACTGAATAACAGAGATCTGTAACTGATTTTACACAGAAACAGTGCTGTATAGATACCTGACTTCATGCCACTGAACACCAGCTATCCTAAGCTTGAATGCCAGTGCTCTCTTACATGGGTCTTAAACTTCACAAGCTGCAAGGTCATAGGAAAGATAGCTCTCCTACCTGAGCCTGAACTGCTTTCCTTGTGAAAAAAACTCATATAGCTACAGGGAACCATACAGGACTTTTACTGAAAAATATTAAGGAGCAGCATCATAAAATGCATCTCAGTTACCCTTTATCATTATACCTCTTATTCAGTTTTAAAGATCAATTGTGCCAGCTCAAGCCATGACCAACCCGATGAAATCTGCATCACAGTGACAGGGGAGCATGACCTCTGGCAGGGAGGCTGCTAACAGGTACTACACTTTTTATGGAGCTCTTTCATGCCCCTCCATAACCATGACAACAGGAATACAGTTCATAGACTTCTTGGGTAAAAGGCCTGAGCTGAGTCTTAACCACACAGCAGATACAGCTTGGATGAACTGGCTGTTTGACTTACCTTGTAAGCATTAGCATTTATCATTTTTCAGACTAATGTAACATTAATTGAGGAAAAGATTACAGATATGTTCATTACTCAATTCTAATTAAAATATCCATTCAAAAAAAGAGTGTAACAGATAAAAAATGTTTCATTTTCAAGAGAGTTCTTTCAATAAGGAAGTAAGCCAGGATGTTTTAAAAGAACTGACAAAGTACATATCCTGTCTTCTAGTCTCCCAAAGAGGTCAGGTCATGATTTTATTTAATACCTCTACCATACAAATTTTGAACTTTGATATCTAACAACTCCTCACCCTTTAATACATTTACAAGTATAGGTACAGGTTGTACAACAGGTACAACTTGGATTAGGCTTTGTAAGTAACAAACTTCTATTAGGAGTTGAAGAATTATCTTTTTCTTAAAACCCTTTAAATAATTGTAAAGAAACTATTAGTGGCCATACTCCGAACAAGTTAAAAAACAAAGGCTAGAATTATTTCAGGAGAGGGAGGTGGAGCAGGGACAGACACACATTTATTTGCACTGACTTCCCTTGATACTACAAAACACCTTTTTACAACAGTAGACCATTAGTTTAAAACAAACAGCTGACACAGATGGTTACTGGCAAAACGTAAACAGCCTTTGTACAGGTACCATTGAGAGTATTTACAAAGGGCAAGCTTTAATCTACCAGGATTAACTGTTTTAAGATTACTATACCCTGATCATTCTTCCAAGATATAACAGAAGCATCTGGAAAAGTCACACAGGGCACCTGTGTGGTGGGACAAGCAGGAACCGGAGGAGCCAGATTACATGTCTGAAAAAGATTGAAAAGTTAATAATAAATAATCAAAACTCCTGGCACCCCATAAGGTCCTTCACCTCCTTATATTAGAGAAAAATATAACATCCACTAACAGCTATGATTAAGTGGAACAGTCTGCAGTTTATATATAAGCTGTAGAGCAGGAAAGCAAGATTTCTCATCTAACAAAAACTGAGATACATGTCTTAGTACCTCAGTCAACTCACTACAGCTGGAAAGAAAAATGTAATTCTGGGGGTGAGAAGGGAGATTTTGTTGGTTAAACTACTTGTCACATGCAAGGGGCTTTCCAAATTACAATTTCAAAATTTTTTCCATAAGGTTTATAAAAAACTTTGGCACATTAAAGTTGTCTTTGCTGGGACTCCATTTTGCTAGGACTTTCCATTCATTTAATGGAAAGCTGATAAAACCTGGAGAAGTCATCAGATTGCTCCAGCACAGAAAAAGTGTAAGGGGCACATATGCCCATGAAGCATTGCAAATCCACATATGAACAATCAGCTTTTAAGAGGACAGGAACGGGTACGTGGCAGGCACAGAGAATTGAATTCAACTGGGAACAACATCCACATCTAGGTATACTAATTCCAGATGACCACCTCAAAGTTTGTTGATTACCAGTCTGAACTGGTAAAAAAAAAAAAAGAAAAAAAAAAGAGACAAAATTAGTCTCATTCAAGTAAGCTTAAGTCATCTCTGAAAGATAACCAAGACCTTCCACTGCACAAAGTAACTGGCTGTCTACGTATATGGGTGTGATTAATACACTGTCATCACATATAATCTTACACATGCACACTTGCCTATTTCCACTGACTGGCAGTAAGAATGATGGTCTTTGTTTCTTTCCATGATTATAGCTTTCTAAAATGCTAGAACTTACAGAAGAAAATACAGAAGCCTCCATTTATGACTTAATTGTCATTTCATGTATCTCCCATATACGAAAATGGAGCTTCATTAATTACATACCCCTATCACACTAAGTCACACAGCAGTAGTCATGTTTGAAACAGCTCTTTTCCATCCAGGCAGGCCCCCAAAATATGAAAACATTGCCTAACATCTCCAATCTAGTCTAGAACAATTAATTTGACTAATCCAGACTTACTAGTTACTCCAAATGACAACCATCCTGTCATGCTTTTTAGCATCATATAAGCGTTTTAAAGTCCCAAACTTTGCCATCACCAGTAATTAGTAGTTCACGATTAGTATTAAGTAACATGGGAGGAAGAAGTAATTGCAATATTATCCATTTACTCAATTGTGGTCTTTGTTTTGACACACAAGGTTTTAGACTGTCAACCAAGACTGGAATAGAGTGAGGTTTCTGACACTTCACATAGTTCAAACCCACACACCTTTTAAAGACAGTAAATAGTAGAAAGGCTCTGTTTAGTACCCTCTCTCACCACAACCTAACATCTTGACCTGTTCTACATTGTAGGACTTTGTCCCCCACCATAGTCTTACTATTCTCTTCATAATCAAACCAACCTTAAAATAATGGAAAGGTATAATCAATCTTTTTGTGCATAGCAACATTTCATTGACTTGATCCACCACAGCGCCAATCCAGAATACCAAATCTGCTGCACATGATTTCAGACTGTCAGACAAGAACAGCCTAAATTAAGGACATCCATGAAGCAACAGCAACATGAACCTGTGACCAGAGTCATACTGATTTACAGTACTCCAAGTCAACTAAGAAACCCCAAAATTGCAGGTCAGCCACTGCAAAATATCACAAAACATAAAACTGTTAGAGAACTACTACAGCCCAAAGGGACAAGCTGTGCTTGTTTAAAATGGCACAGAATATCCTCACCTTCAATTCAAACCAGAACATTTTTCTGCATAACCATCATAACAGCATGGACTGCTGCAGCATCCATAATCTCCAGAGACTGAAGGCTATGGAGAGCAGGTCTTCCATAGCAGCATAGCTAACCAAACCCCAACCACACTCACTCCATCTCTTATTTGACTACACTGGAGGATGTTCCTTTCTCAGCATTTACCTCTTTCACTGTCTTCTGAGTGCATTTCTTTTCACTCAACTTACGAGCCTTCTCTGCATATGCCATCTTTTCTTCCTCAGTCAGCATCTTTAAGGAAAACAAATTGGTAAAAAAGATTTTTCACTGTTTCCTTCTAGCAATCCCACAAACCAAAAAAAAAAAAAAAAAAAAAAATCCATGCAAAAAAATGAATTGTGCATTTCCAGAGGGCATTATCAATACTTGGCAAGAACTACCAACTACTAACACTGACCCAACTAGTGGCGAGTAGCAGCTTTCACTCTAACAAAGCCATAAACTTTGGTTTGAAACAGGTAGTAAGCATATGCATTTGAAGCATTTTCAGGTAAGGGCAAACTAGTACTCTTCCACCACAAACAAGAGGTCTTCTGAAACCCCTCATCCCAACCAGGGATGCCAGTATCTATTGTACACAACAGAGCTGCGCTTCCTCCTGCAACTGAGAGAAGCACAGTTAAGCTTACCTCCAAGAAAGGCTATTTTGTCCCACACACAACCCACACAGTAACACCATCACACAGCTCCATCTTACATGATGAACACGACCTCTACACCAGCAAGAAGCAGGCGAACTACTACTGAACTCACAGTTCCCGCCCACTACACCCGAGACAAAACCGCTCCGCAGGCCCTCCCCTACCCTCGTTGCCATCAAACCGCATTAACTCGAGGCCGTTCCCCTCACCGCCCAAGCCTGCGAGCAATAGGGGATGGCGTCGATGACACAGGTCACGGGCAGGCTACGGCGCTGCAGCTCAGGCAGCTGCTCGCTCACGAAGAAGCAGAACGGGCTCACAAAGCCCTTACGGCGCGGCATGGCGGCGGCACAGCACCCACTGACTGCCAGTCCGCCGGCCTGCAGGGGCACTCCTAACCACGCTCCGCCGGGGAGGAGCGGAGGCGCGCCCGCCCTCAGCTTTTGGCGGCAAAAAGGAGGGGAAGTGGTAATGGAGCTTCCCCGTCACCTGAGGGCGATGGGGAGGAGGCCGTGGTGGGGTTGCTTGGTTGGGTTGTGGTGTTGAGTTTGTGTCGTCGTTGGGTTTGTGTGCGTGTTTGTTTGTTTTCTTATTTGTAGTTTTTAAATGGTCTTTGGGTGCTGAAGGATGAGAACTACCCAATGGGAGCTTGCGCCAAGTTCTCAGACATACACGATGCAGGGTCCCCAGCCTCACAAAACGGCAGTATACTGATTTTTCAAAGTAAAAGGGTCACACCCCTTGATAGCCTCTCAATCTGAATAATGCTACGTATTAAATTTAGTAAAATCCTTACAAACTGTGACTAAATTCATTTATGCAGATAGATATACTCATAAAATCACCCACTGGTTTGGGTTGGAAGGGACCTTAAAGCTCATCCAATTTCAGCCCGAAGGAGGTAGCTGCTGTTCAGCTTGTATCTTTGGCTTAGCTGATTATGTTTGTCACTGCTGGAAATGCTGGTAAGGATAGATCAGATTCCTCTTGCATCTCACTTGCAACTGGTTCTGAGAGTTAGAAATGCTGGCAGTCTTACAGAGACTATTCTGCCTTGCTCAAATCCAGTAAACCAATTCATGTTTGCAAACCACTGACTGAATTTGCCATTAAACATAGAGGAGAGATCAATGGCACAGCTACAGGTTGGGCAGAGAAGAGATTCAGAGCAGCCCAAGGAGAAGGACTTGGGGGTGGTGGTCGATGAGAAAATGAACATGAGCCGACTGCAGTGTGCGCTTGAGCCCAGAAAGCAACCGTATCCTGGGCTGCATCCAAAGGAGCGTGACCAGCAGGTCCAAGG
>JBCJKH010051931.1:5589-20005 GCA_039877255.1 Loriculus beryllinus
GCAGTAAAATGTGTTTGGAAAAAAAAATCTGGCATTAAATCATGACTTTTTGCCTGGCTTGCCTCATTAAAAGTGGCCTTTTGGAAGGTAAAATTATCATTGTAAGTGATAAGATCTTTAAGAAAATAATTCACGGCTTCTTCACCCTTTAATATGATAGCCGCCACCGGCTAATTTTTTTCTTAATGGCAACGAGACTATCAATCTTGTCCAAGCCCTGCACTCCCTCCTTCCTCCTGCCCCTCCTGCCATGCCAGGCAGCCATGGCCCTGCTCAGTGTTCCTTCCTACCCTTTGGAGCCCAGCAATGCTGTGCCAAGGAGAAGAGGCACGGTTGGATGTATGGCTTTACCAACATGTGTCTATGGATCCCAGCAAGAAACAGAGGCCGTGTAAGCCTTGCTCATGCCGTGAGGTTCACACCTCAGTAGCTCCCAACACCCTCCATGGACCATGCAATTCTGCACAGCGTCTGCAAATATTTCAGCAGTCTCATTCAAATAAGGAACGACTGAAGTTTACATATATAAATACATGGGCAGGTTTGCCATGAACCAAACGTGCTGCTCTGATCCCGGTCCATCGCTCTCCGGACCCGCTCCTCCCTGCTCGGATGGAGGAGCCATGGGCAGCTCCGAGGTGATGCTGGCAAGGGCATGGGTGCTAAAATGCCACCAAAGCCCAGACCGTATGCACTCGAGGCTTGTGTCCAGGGCAGCATAAGGGGAGGGTGCGGGTGTCAGGGTGCATCCAAGGAAATGGATGGAAATTGCTGGCACTCGCTGACCCCAGCACCAAGCACTGCATCTCGCCGGCAGCTGGGTGAGGTGTCAGTGCTGGGAGAGCCCAGCCCGTGCCTCTGACATTCCGCTGCCTCTCAAGGCCAGTCATCTGAGAGTATTAAAGTGCTGGACTCCTGCTTTCTGATAGCCCTGGAAAAACACAGGGAGTCTATTTTTCTTAAACAATCCATCACAGCTGCTGTCAGCAGAACAAATACCCTAACCCTGCTTTTTATGTATCTATATAGGCTTTTTTATTATTATTTTTTTCTATTTTGGCACAAAGTGTTCCCTGCTTGATGCATTCAGCTTTAACTCTGCTGTCTAAATAGGTACTTATCACTTAACATGGAGGTGATGGCTTGACATGTTTTCTGTCTCCTGCCCTCCCCTCCACGGTAGGGAAGCCATCAAAGTGTTGCTAATAGCTGTTATCACTTGGGAACTGTAACCCGCAAGCAATGAGTGATACCAGGTCTTGCTGTGATTTTCCCCCTTAACTCTGCTAGCTGTTTTTTGTGTTATTCCTGGAGGATCCCTGACACAAAGATGCTACTATTAGAGCTGAGTTTCCTAGAAGCTTTCGGAGGGTCCACATTTGCTCCTGCTAAAGTTAGAGGTATAATTACCTAGTGGCTTTTAGCTGGCAGAGGTAAAGGTGGGATGGAACTGAGGATGAAAGGCTTAAATGTGAGAAGGGTGTGAGTAGTGAACAGAAATAATGGTAACAGCAGCTTCTGGCCTTGGCTAAAAGATTCCAGTGGCCTGCAAGCAGAATAAGCTTACAGAAACGTGAGCTACTGATTTATTTCTGCATGTTACAGTTACACCTGGGATTGTAATCGAGCTCTGGGTCCTCTTGGGCAATACACCAGCTACACAATATGGAAAAGGGCCCCTTCCAGCAGAAGTGCCCATTGGCACCACGGCGATGGAGTGGAAAGAGGTCTGCTGGGGTCTGCCAGCCTGTGCAGCTCTCCTCCGTCACCACATCCCTCTCTGCTCCTGATGCCAAACGCAGTGGTTTCCCCCAGCCCCATGGGAGGGCACAGCTGTTTGGCCCAAGGGGAGCAAGGGGTTTTTGTTTGTTCATGGGGTAATTTGTTTTATGGAATAAAACCTGGCAGAGAGCGTTTTTTGGAGTGGGTCTGGTATTCATCATCCCATACTGGCAGGGACTGTGACCAGCCAACACTCATCCTATGTAATTTCACCTCTTTCACATATCTATGGGCTGTTCTTGTGTCCCCAGCTTGGCCATAGCTTTGCCACAAAGTGGTGTCAGATATAACTCTTTAATCTTTCCTTGTAAATCACAGTTACAGAGGGAGGGACACAGATACGGTGAGCGACTTCTGCAACCCCCTCCCAGTGAGCTAATGACACAAGAGAAGGAACTAATACCCCAGGGCCCTGGCACCCGTCCCCTGTTCCTACCACCAGATGTGATATGGAGAAGTTAAATGATTGTGCTAGAAATTCCATCTCTAGTGAGGCAGCTTGGAAGGGCTTAATACAGACATTCTGTCAAGGTTTAAGGCTCCAAATCTTGCTTGCTTCAAAGCTCTTTTTCCTTGGAGGGCTTTAGTGGTCAAATTTCCCTCTAGATGCTGTAATTCTCTCTCAAACTGCCCAGTGAAGCTGTAAAATCACAGGGGTGGGTGGGGGAATCAAAGGGCTTCTGGCACTGTGGCTTGGTTCCCAGCAATGCCGGAGGTCTCGGAGCAGAGTGCTAGCTGCCTGCGTGCAGGCACCCTCCGAGGAGCTGGGTGCGCACCTAAACAAACTGGCCGCAAGCATCTGCTAGGTGCATGAGATGGATTTTGCTGCTGGCTGCTCACATCCGTGTTTGTTTGCAGCAAGAGCCCCACACAAGCTGGACTGTTAGTGGGAAAGTGAATTTGCAGTCATGTATTAGGGAGCAGCAGTGGAAAACCAATGCTGAGCCCACCGGGATTGCTGGGATATGTCATGGAGCACAGCCTCTTCCCCGTCTGTGCTCGGTACCAGCACTTTCACAGGGGATATAAGTTCTCCTGTTAGATGATGGGTAACAGGCTGCAGCTAATACCCTGAGATATAGGGGTTAAGACCTCTCTGTACAGCGCTGATACCCACCTAGATGATAGCCCATGGAGGGAGAGCTACGGGCCAGGCAGAGAGTGGCAAAGAAGTGCCCTTAGGAGGACCTGTAGATGCTGGCTCTCCCAAGTTACTGCTGGCTGCTCAATGAAGGACAGTAACACTTGGACTAAGTGCTGCTCATACACCTCACCAACACAGATTTAACTCAATGTGTGCTTCTCTCCCATACCACCGCTTGCAAGAGGCAGCCAAGGCAAGAGGGGAGAGGCAGACGGAGAGCATGAAGCCCAGGAACAATGCCCAGGGGAACTGCAAACTGCTGACAGCTATGGATGGAGACTGTGATGTTGTCCATACACCTCTGAAAGTCATCCCTGCTGCCTGGTCTGCCTGAGACACAGCCTCTGGCCATGCTGGGCAGTGCTGCAGGGAAGGTGTCACCTTGACATGTGGAGACTCAGTGGGCTACCTGGTGCTCAGCAATAAGAAGATCCAGCATCACAAGCCTTGGGGGGGAGCATCCAAGCGTGCAAACAGGGACAGAAACTGCTGTTGGGAGGAGACAGTGGTGTTCCCCTTGCTATCTTCAGGCTATGGGACTTCTTGCAGACACCTTGCAGCTATCTCAGGCCTTTTTCCCCCACCAAAGGCTGGCAGAGCCCAGCTTTCCTAAGTGGCAGTCAGGGTTAGATAGGAACCTCATCCTGAGTCTCACTGTGCAGGTTTGTCATCTGCTTGTCCAAGTGGCTTGTCCACTCTGGCATATCACCATCGACTGGACTTGGTCTCTAACAGAAAGCAAATGAGGATCCAGAACACTGCAGAGCTATGTGGTGCCCAGTGTTCTCTCCAAGCTGCCTTTACAGAGAGAGAGCCCAGGCACCAAGCAAATGTGTTGGCTGGAGCCCCCCAGCTAGCAGCCCTCGCTTGGCTTTCACTGCCTTCACCAGCTCTGATAATAGAAGAACCTGATACAATAATCCCGCATTCATCACATCCCATGTTGAGTGATTGGATTTTCTTTGACATATTGCCATGAAAATTGACCCAGTGCAGTGAGTGACAGCTCTTCAGGGGCAGGAAAGCTGCACGCGAGGAGCATGTGTTTACCTCCTGGCTTCTATTGCCAGGAGAAACGTTCCCAACTATGGGGATGGGATAGCGGCAAAGCCAGGAGACAGAGCATGGGAGGTTAAATTCCTTGCCCCCAGATGCACTCCGGGAAGAGCCTCAGGCCAGCACAGAAGCAGCAATGGTAATGATACTATATGCAAAGGTCTTAAATTGGTCCTAAAGTGGTCTTAAAGCCACTGGTGATCACAAAAGTAACGCAGCCAGCCTGCACACCACCCCAGTTCCCATGGCCCTGAGTGGAACCAGCCTGCCTGCGCTGCCAGGGAATGCTCTTGAGGACTGGGGAAGTGCAGCCCCTTTCTCCTACTGCTGGAGGTGCTGGCGCTTTTGTTGGCACCAGGAGAAGACTGGTTGGGAGGCGTTGCAGCAGTCCCTGTGGTCCTTGCAACACCTTCCACCAGTGCCCAGGGTGGGAAGTGGGACATGGAACAGGTCCTAGCTCTTCCCAGGTGGTTCCTGCCAGACTTCCAGTGATGCCTACCGTGGGATCTGTCCCCCATCCCTCTGCCTGGGACCCCTGTGTAACGGTGGCCCAGAGGCCCTGCTTTGTCCCCAGCAGCACTTTCTCAGAGGGACTTCACATCCCAATGGGCTATTCCCACCCCGTGCTGCAAACAGTCTGTGGGCAGAAGGGGAAAGAAGCTTCATCTCCCCATCCTCCTCCTCCTCAGTCCCACCTGGTTACAAAGGGGTCTTTAATACCAGGCTCAGGTGAAGGTGACAGCGCTGTGCCATCCCATGCCACACAGGACTTGTCTCCCAGCAAAAGCCACCTAGAAATAATGAATCCTCCTGGGCTGAGAGGCTTTCAAGCTCTCTGAGAAGAGAATGAAAGATTTCTTGATTTCACCCTCTCCCTCCCTGCTCTCCTGGCTTCTTGAAGTTAATGTTCTTAGCCCCAGACGTGACAGGCAAAGGAAAAAGATCCATGTGGTGACAGAGGACGATTGATCTCTTTTACATAGAACCACACTCCAGTCCCAGTTTAATCCCCTCGCTCAAGGCAAATGGGATTCTTTGTCAATGGAAACTTCAAAAGCCCGGCCCTGCTGCGAGATGGACCTTCTTCTTTATCTGGTGTCTGTCAGTAACTCGCTGTGTTTTCCTCCAAACAGCTATCTGTCTTCCTAGCCATCCTTCTTCCTCGCGGGTGACGTGTTTGGGACTGTTGAGTTATCTACACTCAGACCGGATGAGGAGGGAAAGGGAAACTTGCAGATTCCAGCTGCTTTCATTTTGCGAGTGCCCTTTCCAGCTTGTTTGAAACATCCCAAAGCAGCCTCAGACTGCTTGGACTGTGTTGCCAGAAGGGTAAGAGAGCCTGGACCACTTGGCTTTGCCCTCCTTCAGGAGCACAGTGTGATTTCCAGAGGCTGTGCAATGCCCAGCTGCCCTGCAGTGCTCCCTGCCACCCACTTTCCTGCCCAAGCTCTGGTTCTTCTCACATGAAGTCCAGCTAATGGTAATACTAGTTAGTGAATGATGCCCTCCGCAGTGATGCCACGATGCTCTGTGCATTTTGCATTTTTACATTCTGAGCTAAGTGGATGGGAAGTGGGTCCTGGGGAGGGGGATGCAGCTGCGATGGGGTCTTTTAGCGATTTGGGCTCCTGCTTAGGTGTGCTTTGCTCCCCTGAAACAGTCCCGCTCCCCTCTTCCAAAGCTGGCATATGGCTCTGGCTTCAGGAGCTCCTGCACATGATTTCCCAGGCTGAGCTCAGCCTGCGTGTGATCAGCTCTCATTAGCTGTCATTAGACACAATCTGGAGTCCCTGAGCCCACTGGGTCCTTCAGCTTTGCCATCCCCTGGCTTCATGGGGAATGAGAAAGCCACGCGGGGGTACTCGGCTGCTCCAGCCCAGTGGATGAATGGGACAGCAGCTTCTCCCAGCACTGACTCCCATAGTGTGGCTACCTTCCTGGGACACACTGAATAGCAATACAGGGAGCAGGCTGGAAAGGTGATGGGGTGTAAAAAGCATCCCTCCAGGGGAAGAAGCATGCTGAGTTGTTCTCACTTACCTTGGGGGTGCCCGCTGCCATGGCATCCTTCAGGATGGAGCTCTTGCTGCCAAGAGAGAAGAGAACGGGATCAGAGTCATTGAAATGCTGTGGTGGGCAATGGGGGAGCACTTTGAGGGATCTCACAATGTCTCTCCTTCCCCAGACCAATGAAAGCCAGGGTGAGACCCTGACCAGAGGGGCACAGAAAGAAGGGCAGCTCTGACTGTTTCTCCAGCTGGGATAAAATAGTCCTACAAGTGGAACCTCCAAAACCCAGACACACAATGCAGAGTCAAATCCTGACATTCCTCCTCCTTGGAATATTGCACAGCTCCTCTCCCAGCCCTGGGGTAAATGGGATCAAGCCTGCAGGGGCACAGGGAAGGAAGCCAAGGAGAGGGGAGCGGAGGATGAGGCACCACAATAAAAGAAGGGAAGGAAAGAGAAGGAGATGAAGTCGGCATAGGAGCAAGGGAGAGAAGATCCTCCCAGCTCCAACTGCAGTGTGGGGCAGCAGCTCTGCCGGAGGATGGAGTGATTTGTTAATTCAGCTTGGTCCCCATTTAGCAGGGAAGGAGGTCCCCGCCACGCTGCTCCTCCTCGCCTGCCCTCGCCAGCGGGAGATGCTATAGATTTAATAACACCTTCCCCCCCTCCAGACAGGTTAAACTTGGAACAATTACATATCAAAGCCGACATGGCAGGGAGGCCTGCACTGTAATTTTTTGGTTATTAAAGTAATCTCTCTCATGTAAATTCTCCTGCTAACATGCTGCAAACAGCATTAGGAAATAAATTATTTCCCCATGATTCGATTTGTCAATGCAAAGCACCTGCAGCAGGCAAAAGGCTCTTGAAATATGTTGCCAAGCCTGGTGCTTGGGCTTGTAAGTGCATGCCGGTGGGGTGGCTGACTCCCAGCTCCCCATAGCCCCGGGGAGATGATGGATGGGTGGGTGTGTGGAGGGGGGAGGCTGGGGAAGGAAGGGGGGGGGGGGAATGGAATTGTGTTTAATAACAAAATTTGTATGCAAGCCTGCATCCCAGGCTAAGGATGAGTGATCGGCAGCCAGAAAGTATTAAAAAGCCTCGCTAAACAGATGCTGACAATAGAACAAGACATATCAAATCAGATCTACTTCAGGAACATTAATATACACATGCACACATGCTCGCCCGCGCGCGCGCGCCCGGCTCCACACACCCCGTGCTCCTTTCTTCTCAATCACAGCAATATGGGAGACATCAATAAATTTTTATGAGACTTTTAGAATATCAACACGGTACTAGATGTGACAAAAAAGCAATGTGCCTGTCATGTTCGCTTTGTCGGGGACACTTTAGCCCCAGATGCCGAGCTGCAGTGCCAGCAGGGAGAAATTGAATTTGGCTGGCTTTAATCTGCCTTGATTTGGCAGATGGCTGGGTGTTATGAAATGAGCAGGGATGGAGGAAGGTGTTTTCTCGCAGGGCTATGCCCCCTCTCCTCTCCCAGTGCCACCGCCCTCGCCCCCCATCCCAAAATGGGGGGAAACACGCAGTTATCCATTGCCATCAGGTCACCCCAAATGCTGCAGCTCTGCTCCTGGAGCAAGCGGCTGTGATTCCTGGGGACCAGGGATCATAGGCTGGGGTATCACCTCCCTCATAGCCCTGCTTCCCTGAGGGAATGTGCTGCTGGATGCTTACTGGAGGATGCAGGATGTCCCCGAGTTCTGCTCCCCTGCTTTCTGGAGGTAGCACAGAGCAGAGTCAGTCCCTGCTGTCCCCTGAAATGCAGCCCTGGCAGCAGCTCCAGCCTGCACCCAAATGCATGTGATGGGAACGATTTCTATCCCCTCCTCATCTCCAGGACTACCTTGAATCCCTCAATCACCCAAAGTGTGAAACAACTTTATTTTCCTTTTATAACCCAAACACCAGCTTAAAAAAACCAACTCATTTCCTCCCTTTTCTTGTTAAAGGTGTTTAAAATTATTCCTTTTCAGGGAAAGAGGAAGAATCTCATTAATTCCTCCCAGAAATGGTGTTTGTGCAGGAAACTGCAGTTTCCAGGATGAAAGTTTCTTTGGTCAGCTGAAGGCCAAGCTTCTGCTGTTGGAACAGATAAGGAAGAGGACTGATTTAGGTAACTTGACAAAGTTTACTTTATTCTATATTTGAAGGATTATTAAGAACCACCCCCTCCTTTCAATTTAGCCTCACTCTTACTAATAAGAAGTTGCAATTGGTTTTTATCTATTTATAGATGTTGGTCGGGAATAGGCACAAGCTCTGGTCATCCAAGCCCCAAGACCCTGGAGTATAAGGGTGCTTTCTTCCATCCCACTAAACAACCCCCTGCTGCAGCACCCTGCACCTCTTAAAGATGCTGGCAGCGGGCTGAGAATCGAGAGGCCGTCAGCAAAAAGAGACCTTCCTCTCCATAAACACTGCAGACAAATTTAAAATGGTAAAAGGGAAATCAAGACCTTTAAAGTTCAAACACTTTTCGGTGCCTTTTAAAGTTTTTTCGCTCTAGGCCCTTGCAGACAGCACAATCTTTGGAGACCTTGGGATTCTCTTTAATCACCCAGCCAGGCTTCAGTGGTCTGAAATGATTACACATTTACATAGTAATAACCCCAACACTCCCCACATTATTTCATGGCTAGCATATTTCCACTCGGCGAGTGATCCATGTGTTTTAAATTATAACCTGTACATAGGAAATTAGTTACTAAGTACGATATTCACGGGCTCGCCTGACACTTCTAATTAAGGTGATTTACACAGAATTATCCTACGAAATAAAAAAATGGTGTTTTGCTAGCTAATAAAATATAATTACTACCCGCTTTTCTAAGTTACAGTTAGTTTTAATCTATTTGGGGAATTGTTTATCTAGTTCATTACAACAAAACAACTTCTTTCGCTTTTAGGCAACCCCCCCCAAAGTACCAAAGATGACAAGAAATGCCCTGGAAAGACCCAGCAATTTGGGCAGCCTCCTTCTCTCTCTCCTGACAACTTTGCATTTCCAAGTGATATGAGGCTGCTTCCTTGCTGGTTCCCTTTCTTGGGGCTGAGACAAAAGTTTTGGTTGTGCATTTGGGCATTCCCACGTGTTTGGGTGCCCTACACATCTGTGAGGACAAAACAAGGTCCCTGCTCTGGTGCTGCTGGAAGGCTCTGTCCATCCTTGCAGCTGCATCACCCTTAATGGGAGCTGCATAGCCAGGTCCCCACGTGCCATAGGGTGCCCACCAGGGACCCATCACTCCTCTATATTAGGGTGCATCAGCTTTAAGAGGATCATTTACTCTTAGCATGACCCTCCACAATGAAAGCAAGACTCAGGGTACCTCACGTACATGCAGATGTCTTTTAACCAAAGGCAGAGATTTGGTTAGGAGCAACAGGGAACCCCCTCGCATCTCCCTGAGTGAGCCCCAAGGGGCTGTTCAGACTCAGTCTGTATGTCATGATGTCCCAAAGGGCAAAGGGTAGCTCAGCACACCAAATATGTGTCCTTCTTACCCACAATCTTAGTGTTTCTCTACCCCTGCCAGGGTTGCTGTTATACAAAATGGCCTTCTAAAGTCTTTATTTATCTTGTTATGTCTTTTGGGGTATACTTGCCATAGGAAAAGAAGAGAAGCAACATGGAAGGAGTGGTCCCTTATCATCCCTTATTGTGTAGGAATCTCAGCTCCAAAAGAAAGTTTTCTGGGTGCCCAAGTGAGGAGACAAGATAAGCCCTGCTCCCCCCTATTGGCTGCCAAGCAGAGAAGCATGACCCAAGGTCTGCTCTTGCTGCCAGAACCCACCATGTGCAGGCAGGGCTCTCACTCACCCCCCAGCCGAGGCAGAAGGCTGGTGTCAGGCAGCAGGGAAGCAGGAACGGGAGCATTCCTCCTCTGTGTTCATTGCAACACACACAGAGTATCTGCGCCAGGACACCACTGCAGCATCCTGGAGCAAGGGTTGGAAAGTTGTGTTGTGGTTGTGACTACAGCCTGAGTGAGAAGACCAAGAGAGATGTGCTCAGAGGGGAAATGTGAGTACAGGACAGTGATGGGACTTGCCTGGAATCTCAGTGCAACAGTAAGGCCAGAAACAGCTCTGATGCTGCACTTCAGCCCACCACAGCTGCTTAGGCTCCCCAAGCATGTTAAAGCAAGATTTCTGCAAAGCCCCCACTCAAGGCAAGGCAGGGCTTATGATGAGCATCCATCAAGGAAGGGCTCAGCTCAGTAGCTGGCATAGCAGCCACCCCCTGGCAGCACTCCCTGCACGTAATTAATAACAACCGCAAGAGAAGTTCCTTGAGCTTGGGCAGCTATGGATGTTTCTGCTCATCCTTTAATGACATTGCAGTCAGAAAAGGTGTAAAGAGGTGGCAAGAGGGCTGCTACCATGCAGCTGGTGTCTTCCAGCTCTGCAATTCTCCTACGCAGCAGCACTCAGCAGCCCTCTGGATTTGATGGGTACCAGCCAGAGCACATGCAGTGGCTCCCACATGAGATTCTACAAAGCCAAAAGGTTTCTACAAGCTGCTATCAACTGATGTATTTCTTAAAACAGTGAAAACAATTTGCTTTTAGCTGCAGGACTCGTGGCTTGAACATGCAGCCTTGGGATGGGAGCCCCAGCAGCAAAGCAAGCCTCCGGCAGAGCCATATGGATGACAGCACCAGCTGTAAATAAACAGTCACCGGGTAAGGAGGGAATTGGATTTTTGTGAACACCATTTTAAATAAGCAGAGGTGTCACTTGAAGCCTAAATAAGGAAATAAGAGTTCGATTTTTTTATTTAACTACATGAGGCCAAATCCTCACCCATCTGCAGGTGATAGTGCCCAGCATGGCCGGTTATGATCTGTGCTGTCAGGGGAAGTGCGCTGGGGTTTTTAACATGCTGTGGCTCCTTTGGCATCACCTGCATCCCGTGATGGGGAAAGAGGCTGAGCAATGGTAAAGATTGCCAAAGATGCTGGAGTCAGGAGTAGAAACACTCTGCACCTACAATGCAGTGCTTCCCAAATGCTCCCCCAGTCAGCATTTGCGAGACCAACAATGGTCAGCTATACAAACCTGATCCTGCAGGAGAGCCACCTACCTCTCTCAAAGACATGAACCTGCAGCAGAAATGAAGCCAGATCATAAAACACTGTGGCATGACCTGACTCTGCTAACCCCCCCTATTTGCTCTGTCCTATTCACACCCCTAACTCTTTCTCCCCTGCTGTGTTTTCTTTATGAACCCCTAGTACTCCATACCCCTGCCAGGAGACCCCATTCAGAGCAGGCAATAGGTTTCTGGGTGAGGATGCGGTGGTCCTGGGATGAAGCAGGAGGCTGGGGTGGGAAGGTTGTTTCATTTCTCTCCCACTATTTGAAAAGAAGGTGGCTGGAAAAATAAAAAGGAAAGTCAGAGGGAAAGGTCATGCATTAGATTGATCTGGGGGGGCTCTTTGCTACCATGGCTGTAATGGCTGTTTAATTATTCCCAGCTCACGTGGCAGTTCAGGAGAAGCTCTGCAGAAGACATACATCGCTTCAGGGCAAATAACTGACCGAAGATTTATTTCTCACCCTTGGGTTTCCATGTATCCCTTCACAGGGCTCCTGCTGTCCAGGGATTCCGCAGCAGAGGAAGGCTTTGCTCTCTGAGGTGCTAAACCCAAGCCTGCAGACCCATGCTTCAGAGTCAGAGAATGGGCTGTGGGTACCACAGGTCTGAAAGCACATGTAGGAACATTCATAGCACTTTTATGGCACTGCAGGAATGAGGGGATACATAACCCACAAATTTTCTCACCTGCTGTGCTACCCTGAAAGCCCTGATCCATGAGAAGTGCTCACACCCACAGATTGTGGACAGCAGCCTTTGCTTTTCCTGGGGTCTGCCATGGGAGGAAAGGAATGGGGCACCTCTAAGCAGGACAGACAGCTGTATGGCTTGTGCTCTCTCCACTGGAGAAGCTGTGGATGAAGGGTCCAGGCTGCTGTCATTGCTACCCTCTGAGTGCACAGGAGGAAGCTGGAGGGTCTCTCTTCTCTTTCTGTCCGTGTTTCATCTGCCACAGTGAGGGGCAGGGATACAAATCAGAGGGGGGATAAAAGAGGATAAATCCATGGTATTCAGCAGTACCACATTTGCTAGATAATAAACAGACTCCACTCCTCATAAATCTCCTTCCATTCCCCCATCATTCCCTGCCACTGACACTGGCAGACATGGAGCTGGGCTGATCCTGGCCTTTCTGGTGTCCTGGCTGGTGGGGAGAGCTGTGGCTCCACCAGGCTGATATCCTGCATGCCCTGCACACACTGGGGTGCAGTGGGTGCTGCAGGACAGCACAGTGAAGCCCCGTCCAAGCTCATGGGCTTTAGACAGTGCATGGGACACCTGAGCTGACTGCCATGAGGTGATCCACACACAAGTATCTCAACTCTTGTGTGTTTTGCGGCTCTCTGCACACCAGATGAAGAACCCTGATTTTGGGACAACACCAGCATGTGAAGTGGGTGGGAGAAGCACTAGAGACACCAAGCACCCTTTAGTTTACTTGTTATTTCCATTCCCCACCTCAGTCCCTAGATGTGCCTTGTTCTCTCTCCCTGCCCTGCCATAAACCCTCACTCCTCGTTTTATCAGCAGCCAGCTCAACCACTTTTCTGCACCCCACATGGGGACATCACCCTGTTCCTACACCCTGCTCAGCTATCATGGAGGTGCTCACACTTTCAGGCAGGTTTCTCTGGTGACAGAGTGTGTTTCATTTAAATCTGACACACTGCTGGAGAAAGCTTTAGGTGATGCTACTTCCCACACACCTGGAGATGTGCCCATGCCTGAATCTGGACACCATGACCCCAGAGCTGAGGTCCTACACTGAACACCTCTGCCATGTGGCATGGGATGCTCTGTTGCTGCTGTGGGGCAGGACTCTTTCCCTGGGGTGCTTGGGGGCAGAGCAGGGTGCAAATAACCCTTCTGTGTCTCCAGAGCAAAGCAGCAGCTACCAAGCTGCCCCAGCAGCCTGGTTTTATTGGGGGACATTGGCTGTGCAACAAGCCCTGGATGCTGCATGTGCTGTGAGAAGCAGTCTTTTGGGTACCAGATGCTTGGTGTCACAGTTGAGTCTGCCCCAGGAGCACCCAGGCATTGCTTGAAGGCTCATGAGTCCTGCAACTCACACATGGGGAGAGCATCAGGGAGACATCACAGGTAATGAATCACTCGGTTGAACACCTTGAGGGGTGTCAGAGGCCTCCAGGAAAGCCTCAGGCTGGCTGGACACCTTTCCCATGGCCTGAGGAGAGGATGCTGCAGGGGAGGTACCCAGTCCCGCCTTGCAAAGTGCTGTCAGGCACTTAATAGTACCTGTCCGCACCATCTCCCCGGCCTGGATTTATGCCTTGAGGGGTCACCTCTGGCGAGACTCTAATAACACGACTTTATTAGCTTTCTTGTTCCTTCTTTAAGATACAGTGGCAAGGGGGAAGGAGGGCAGCGGCACCTCAGGAAGGAGCGGGGGGTGCACGGAGAGGAAGCCGCTGCCCTCACGATTCCCCTTCTCAGTGACAAGGGGGAGAGGGAGAAAAATGATGCTCCCTCGGAATTTATCACGCACCCAATTACAATGTTAATTGGCAAGTCCCAGAAATCAATTAATTCGCAAATTTTTTTCAATTAAAAATTAAGATAAATCATAAAATGTTATTAAGCAAAGGCCAAACTCCGTGAACTTTTTTTTTTTTAAGGCATCTAGGTTTTTTTTTTTAATATATAATTTAAATAATAAAAAAAAAAAGAGCTGTGTTGCCAAAGCCCGATGCCCTTGAGTGCCTTTGCTGAAATGCAGGGGGCTGTCATCAGCAGGACTGGGCTGAAGACAGATAAAAAAATATCGACCAGTCGGACACACTGCTTCTGCTTTATTGATCAGGCGGGAATTTAACTTGCTGTGCATATCCACCGTGTCAGCAAGGGCCACGGGCGAAATTAAAAGTACTTGGCTTGGAGATGTCGCCTTGATACTGGGGGGTTGGGAGAGATGGAGGGAGGGGGAAGAAAAGGGGGAGAAAGGGAAGAAAGGAAAAGAAGAAGGTGGAGAGAGAAGAGGGGAAAAAGAAGGAATGAAAAGGATGAAGTTGAGGAGCAGGAGGTTGCAGTGCTTGCTTTTCACTGGTTGTAACCTCACTTGTTGGACAGGGCTCCTTGCCATCTCTGGAGCGCTTGCAGGCGGCTACAACATGCAGGGAAGAGAATTAGCATGTATTTCATTGGAGCTTTGGGAAAAAAGCCTTCTCGCTCAAAAGTGTCTCTAATCTCACTCATTCGGATGCTGGGGCTAGACACACCAGGAATACATAAGAGTGAATACCTGCCCCAGGAGAGTATCTAGCTCAAAAAAATTACCA
>JBCJKH010051931.1:21473-33631 GCA_039877255.1 Loriculus beryllinus
TTGCCCAGGGAGGTTGTGGAGTCTCCTACGTTAGAGATATTCAAGGCCTGCCTGGACAAGTTCCTGTGTGATGTACTGTAGGTTACCCTGATCTTGCAAGGGTTGGACCAGATGATCTTTTGAGGTCCTTTCCAACCCTTGGGATTCTGTGATTCTGTCTGTGCTTGCACCATCTTTCACCTGCAAAAGCAGGAACAGAGCTGGCATGGCCCAACTCCCCACTGCACCCTTTTCACCTCCTTCTTTTGGGGAGAGGAAATCACAGTTCTGAAGCATAAGTTTGCTTAGGAGCAAGGCAATGCAGGGAAGAAACTGTTAGCTGTCACACAGGGAGGTAAAAATGCTCCCTGCCAAATGCATATTTTAAAAAGAGCTTTGCATACTGAAGAGCAGAGCATCATGTTATTAAAACCACAGCATCCAAAGGCACATTCCCAACCTTTGAGTGCTTGACTCAGCAACTGTAATATTTGTACTGTGATTTCCTGAGGCTTTTTAAATGGCCAATAAATGCCTCTTCCACAAACCCTAGAAAGCACCATGGATCCATCACGGCCCATCAGCTGAAGCGAGCTCCACAGCTCCCATTGTGCCTCACTTACACCTCATCTGTCATCAAATTCATCTTCCCTCCACCCCAAACTCCAACAATATCCTCAGACTTGCCCCTTCTCCACCCAGCCTCCCCATCATAAGCGGGTTGGTCAGTGCCTGTGGAGCAGTGGGCAGGGTTTAGGGGTCCACCTCCTCTGCTCATGGTATTTACCTGCATTGACATGTGCATCAATACACTCATCATATGTACACAAGGAGGTGTGTGTGTGTGCCTGTGCCAAGGGACACCCATGGGTGCTGCTCTCTATTGCTGTGTCTGCTTGTACTCCCTGGGTAGCCCTGGGCTGGGGAAATGCATCTGCAGCCAAAGCACTGGCCAAAGCTCAGAGCTGGGGCCACTGACAGCTCCAGAGACTCTCACATTTCAGTGTGCTTTATTGCAAGCCTTTAATACGGGTGAGGTGTAAAACAAGTGAATATAAATCAAATGAGGATAGGAGACCTGCATCTAGCACACAGATAAGCTTCATGCACACAAGCCAGGAATATTCATGTATGCTGCAGCCACCAGCCTGGCTGGGGCACAGGGCATCACTGTACACAAAGGTTTGATGTTATGATTTCTTATTTTCACCTTGGTGGCACTTGGGGATCGGCACCTTTTGCTCTCTGAGCTGTACGTGCAGAGCAAGGAGAGCATCCCTCCTGCACAGCGCCATGGGGCCGCTTTGTGCTTTTGCTCTGTAAGGTGAGCTCCTCTTTGGAGGAGGATTGCTAACAGTCTTGGCTGGCAAGAGTTAAACCCCATAAACCCAAGGCTTGTAGTTTTGTTTTCTTTCAATTTATACCCTTCACTTAAAGAGGGGGAGAAAAAAAAGAAAGGAGGGGGAGAAAAAAGAAAGCCAGGTGACATATTCTAAGAGGGAGCACCGAAAACGTGTTAAGCACTTCAAAATCTCATATATTCAATCGGCCTCTGGCAAGACATCTGCCTAATGTTAGCGCTTAAATATCCTTTTCCATTTTACATGCATTCAAGTCTCATTTGAGCGAAATGAAACGGTATTATTAAAGGGAGATTTTGCACAAATGGCCTGAATTTGACATGTCAAGTTCAATGAGGCTGTTACATATGTAACACCGAGAAGGGCTCGGAGGCTGCCGGCTCTTGAAACAGCGCCAGTGGCTCAGAAATGAAATTTGCATTCAGAGAGCCTTGCCTCGCTGAGCGGAGCTGTGCACTGGGCTCGCTTGGACCCACACAGGGTGGAGGAGCTGTGGGGCGAGCACCAGCAGGTCTCTCCTTCTGCTTTGGGACACTGGACACACCAAGAAGGCAGCAGAGATAGAAACTCAGGCGCTCATTCCCACTCAAGTCTGCTTTTTCAAGGGAAATCTTGACCTTGCGTCAGGGTTAGATCCTTCTGAGTGATGTCCGTCACTGGTCCAGCGGCCAGTGTCCATCCCCAGGGCATGCACAGCACTTTGGCATGGGGGGGTGCTGCCCTGTGGCTCAGCATGGCTCCTGCTGCCTCATTGTGTGATGCTTCGGATGGGTTGACCTTGAGATGTCCCTGCCCGGAGCCAGGATGTTCACACCAGCTCTGCTCTTGGGGAAGAAACGCTGTCTCTGTCCCTGTGAGATAGCAAACACCAATCGCACCGGCTGAGCAAGGAGTCGTTAGTGTGGGTGGGTTGCAACCCAAGGTTGTTGGTGAGCTGGGACCATGGGAAGCACGATCCGGGTGTCTGCGACAGCTCCCTTGTATCCCAGCCCCCAAAAGATCCTGTGATGTCTTGGAGAAATCCCTTTTCCTCCTTGCCTTCCTCTGTGCTCCTCTGAGCAATGCGGAGCTCCCCACTCTGTCGATGCCCAAAAGCCCTTGATGAGTGCTCAATACCCAGCAGAGTCAATGGCGTGGGGCAGCTCCTTTACCAGTTCTCCCCTCTTGGTCTGGCCCTTTGACAGCATCTCATCTGGCTCACTCACCACACAGCCCCATGGTCACCTTGTGTTGAGTGAAATCCCAGCGCACAGGGAGCCCGGTGCCGTGGCAGGAGCTGTGTCACCCACCAAGTCCCTGGTGCTGCAGGCTCAGTGGGCAGGAGGGGATCTGCCTTCCTAACCCCGAGCGCTGGAAATTTATGATTTTGTTGCAAATCATTAAGGTTTATTAAAACTTAACAGCACGAGCCATGATTGGCTGCATCCTCTTTAAATTAAGAAAAATAAAAGGCCCTTGGAAAGCAGCCCCCCGGTTCTCTTCTCCCCATCACACTGATAAGTAACAGCTGCTCAGCCATTTCCCTAACAAGTCAGTATTGGCAGGGAGCGGCCAGGGCTGCCGGTGCCCGTCATGTTTATAGGCCTACATTTTATTTTTATGTTTATTGGGTTATTTGAGATCATTATTAGTTTCTCTCTCCTCTTGTTGATGTGTTCCGGCTCCCGGCTCCTCCAGCCAGGAAAGGTGGGGGAATGGGAGATAGGGCCACCCGCTGGGTTGAGCCGCCCCACTAGAGCTAGGCAGCACATAGGACCTTGACCTGCTCACATCCCACTGCCTGCTATTGCTGCCCATCCTGCCTGCTGCTGCCTGCTGGCCCCCATCAGGACTGGGGGAGAAACCATCCCTGTGCAGAGCTGCTGTGTTACAGATTAACCTCCATTGCCTGAATCCATCGACTAGATTGAACGTTATCTATCATGCTATGGAGGGAGTCGTTATTTAATAATTAATAAAGACCTCTGATTCTTCTTCGCCGCCTGCGTGGCCGAGCAGAGCGGGCTGGGGAAGCGAGGGCAAGCTGGGGAGAGCTGTCTCCTCTCTAACTGCTGCTGTTATTTAAAGGAATAATGCCATTCTTTTTCATTTGTCAGCTGGCCCACAATGGCCCTTGTCATGCTTTATGATTTAGGGTTTCCTTTCCTCTCCCATTAAACGCCACCTTCCCATCACCGCCTCGCGCCAGCCAGCCTCCGCTCCTGGCTTGCGGTTTCAGTTTCACTCTGATATTGGCCCAACTTCTTTGATGGGCTCCTCTGAGCACTAATTGCTTCTGTTCATTTAAACCTGTTCACTAATTTGCTGTGGCCCTTTATTAAGTTGGATGCAGCCCAAATTACACCATAAATTATGCTCGCAGGAGGACTGGGTGTCGCAGGGGATAAATGCGCTGCCTGTTCCCCACGGCCCCCCCACCTTCTCCATCTTCCTGTGCAACGCCTGCAATGGGGATGAGAGGCTGTGGGTGCTGGATTTGGCAGAACTCAGCCTGGACTCATTTGGAGAGCTCTCTCTTTCTAAAGCTCCCTCTTTCTCCTTTCATCTCCAACGCTATTGCTGAGTTGAAAGGAAGACCCGAGTGAGGCAGGGATAGATTCTGCATCCTCCGCACTATGCACAGCCACATACACCCCCTTGCCCTGGCACACACATACACACTGACACACGCACTCTCCCTCCTCTCCTACCATCTGGTGACGTAACTTTGCTTCTAGTCGGCAGTTTGATTCCTTTCCTCACCTTTTAATGACCGGGGAATTCATTAATAATTGAAATAAACACGTTCTTTTCCAAGGCTGCTGAGTTTTATGGAGGCAGAACCAGGGATCTGCCAACCCTTGGCTGTAGCCGTTTCCTAAATAACTGCTAGCACTTAGAATGCAATTATTATTTTAAACAGGGGACTTTGCTGTGCTGGGGAAAGCTGAAGGGAGCTGCAGGCAGCTGAGGGGCAGTGCTCACCGTTGCTGCAGGCCTGCTCCATCACGGGATGTGAGCAATGTGATGTCCGCAGGGAAATGGGTGTCTGTACCCATTTCTACCTGGATTTACCACTGCAGTGAACTCCAGGGGAATGTTTCTGCCCCGGTGGCTAGCATTAGATCTCCTGTATCTGATAGCTGCGGTACCACCATCTCCTCTGCCAGCCTCAGGTGCTCCGGCTGGCTAAGCACGGATGCTGGTGGACCCAAGGGAGCTGCTTACCTGATGTTCAGTTGGGTGAGCTTCTCCAGCTCCTGTTCCATGTGCTCCTGCAACTCCCCTGGGCGAAGGAGGACCTGGCAGATGGGGCAGATCGGAGCCTGGCTGTCAAACAAGGTTGCTTTCTTTTTGCCTGTGGGAAGGAAAAGAAGGAAGAAAGCTTTAACTCTAATCGGCTGCTGTCAGCACCGCCTGCGCCCTGCCCTGGTCTCTATCCTAGCTGAGGTCTGAAACCAGGGAATTTTCTCCTTGTACAGCCCTGTTTCTCTCCCTGTCCCACGCTCACTGGTTCAGGGACTAGCTGTGCTCTTCAGCTGGACAGCAAGTGGCATGAGAGCATCCCATCTCCAGCTATGGGCTCTCCAGTCTTACGTGGAGAGCAGCAAGAGCCACATTTTGGGAGTGACGCTGTGCAACCCTGGCTTTCCCAGTTTGCGGTGCAAGGCAGTGTGACAGAGCAATGCCCACTGATCCTAAGAACTAATAACAGCAAGTCAAGAAGAGCCATCTTCTTCAGCACTCCTGAAGTCAGGTGGATCAGGATGACCCCCATGAAGAGCAGAGTGATTCTCCATGGGCACACATGGTTGGGAGGCAGAGGAACCCTGCAGTGCCAGGCTGTGGATGGCAGGGAGCAGGTGTGGATGCTCAGCATGGCTGTCCCTGTGGTCACTGGGACCTGACTCACCCTGTTCCTGGGCTGGAATGGTGCCCCTTGCCCTTTCCTCACCACCAGCAGCTCTGGACCCTTCATCTGCTTGAGCCCCAGGACCCTGGGGCTGCACCATTCCTAGGTGAGATGCCTGTGGTCTCCAATCCCAAGCCCCTGGGGCCACCTGGAAGCAGGATGCTGCCACAAAACCTCCTCTCTGAAAATCCTTCCTGCTGTTCTCCCCAACCGCATCTCCTTGGTTGAATCCCTTCTCCAAAGCCAATTTCCTCCAGCTCAGAAACTTTATTGCCCCCTCTGTAAGGCATATACAGCATCTATTTAACATGAAATAAAACTCTAAAGCAAACAATGAAGTTTCAATAAAAGAGAGGAGCCCGCGGGTCTCCAGACCCCCCTCTCCCAGCTGTATTAGCAGCTCTGCTCATGAGAGGGCGTGCGGAGCCTGGCTCAGATGGCTCTGGCAGGGATAAACATGCTTTATAGCCGCCTGTTGTCATCCAACGTGAACCCTCCTGCTGGATTATTTATTTATGTATTAGACATGGATCAAATTGGTTAAATCCGAGTGAGAGGCAGTAATGCACAATAAAGCAGCCGGCGCTGGATACGAGGGGGCTGCGTGCACCATGGCCTTCCAATCAGGAGCCAAAAGGTGCCATTTTATGGCTCCTAACGATGGCAGAGCCCAGTTAAATAAATCCCTGTTAAAGGAATAGACCTTCTCAAAGTATAAAACATTGGTGTGAGTGGCTTTACTGGGTCCTGCTGCTCACTGTATAACCACCTGGTGCAGGCATTTAATGAGAGGAAGGGTCTGAAATAAGTTGGAGGGTCACCTTGGCTCATCCTTGCCTTTCAGCGGGACACAGTACATGCCTGGCAGGAGAGGGGCTGTTGGAGGGGTGTTACCTGCCCTTTTCTTCAGCCTCCTTATAGAAGGGGTTGGAAACTGAGGCATGAGGAGCAAGCAAGGGCAAGCCACTGCTATGTGGCATCCTCCACCTCCCCACTCTCCATCCACTGGGAACTCTTCCATTTGCAGAGGAAAATGCAGGTGGTCTCGCACTGGATTTGAGCTGCTCCTGATGGCTCCTGGGCATATCCCAGGAGCCTCAACTCCTCATCTCTACCACCTTTCTGCCGGGGAGGACACAGCATGAATCCCATGCTACTGGGAGCACCTTCCTTTCTTCTCCTTCCCTTGTGTTTCAATAATGCCCAGAACCCAACCCAAACAGCCAGCTCCTGCTGACCCTTGCGGGAAAGGTCGGCATTTCAGTAATTCCACCTTCCTCTTGGAGCTTTTCCACTTTTGTGTAGTGGGGGCCCAAAATAGCCCCAGAGCATCCCCGACCACCTGCTATTTATAACCCCAACTTCACAGCAAAACAATGGAACTGTCTGAGTCTCCCTCCCAAAATAAACAGGCAGCCTTTGAGCGGACGGGAAATCCTGCTGGATCCCCGCTGTGGGGTGTGCAGATGGATGGGTAAACAGGCTGCCCTCCGCCCTACCGCACCACATCCCTGCTCCCAGCCCAGGCCACCGCTGTGGGGCTCGTGAGCCCCTCGCCTGCCACCCACAGCTTGGGATGGTGGGGAAGGGATGCTCTCAGCAGCACCAGAGGGTGAACTGGAGGTTGAGCATCCCCAGGTCTCTGCTCTCTAAGGAGGGAATGACAGAGTGTCCTGGACCCCATTGCTGGGATGGACAGCCTTAGACCAGCAGGCACAGATGGGGTCTCTCTTGGGGACTAGGTCAGTTCCAACAGGCTGGTACCTTTTTCAACCTCCTATACACCCAGGTTCTCACCCCCTGCTTGTTCTTCAGGGCTTTTCCGTGGGCTGCATGCTCCTAAGCAGAGGTGACTCTGGATTTCAGTGGGTGAAGATCTCAGGTCATGGGAAGGAGCTTTGCTGCCTTCCATGGCCACTCCCAACCTCAGCCAGGGCTAGCAGAAGAAATGAGCAGCAATGGCCTTACCCACCAACTACATCAATGATACGGTGACCAGTTTCTGCCAGGGAAGGACACGACAGCTGTCACCCCACATCCCTGCAACAGTCAGGAATGATCCCCTGATCCGGTGAGTGCAGGAGGCTGGTGCTTGCTTTGGAGTAAGGGCTTCCAGAAGGGCAGGAGAATAGGGACCTGGACATGCAGCCAAGTCCCTGATGTACAGATTGCAAAGCAGTAGGCAGAAGGAGCCTGGCTCCTGGCCCGAGGGGCTGACAACCACGCTTTTGCAGGGGCAAGGCTAAGTGCAAGTGACAGTTAGAAGGGAGGGATCATATCCAGAGCCAGAGAGACACCTACGCAACTCTCCTGAGGTCCATGAAACCTGCTGCATCCTGCAGTGCCACAGAGGCTGCCAGCGGGATGCGTCTCCCCAAATCAGCAGCATCTCCATCCACAGAGTGCCCCAAAGCCTGGCACATGCCACACTGTGATGTCTCATATTGGGCAGTGGCACCCAGCTCTGCAATGTGGGGTGCTAGGAGAGGGAGAGGATGCACATTGCAAATCCCTGGTTTCTGTTTGTGAATGCAAAGGTGAAGTGAGATGCATACATCCCTCTTCTCCAAAACAGGGACATCCTGGTACCCAGTAAAAATCAAAGGATGCTTCACTCTGTGTGGCTGGATGGTGCTGGGGTGTAGATGCTTACCCTGCTCAGGGGAGCAGGCACCTTTGATTTGCCCAGGGTCCATATCCCTGAGCGGGCTGGACCAGAGCCTGCTCCAGCAGTGAGCACTGCTGCCCTGCGCCAAACCCGCTCCTGGGAGACCCTGAATGGCTCTTTTCAGGCTTTTGTTTTTTGGCAGCTGTGTTTTTGTTTTCTTTGCCCCTCTCTCTCCCCTTGCTCTCTGGTTACTCGGTAGGCTCCGCTCCAGTGTTTACCCTCCTCGGCTCTGCCTGCTTCCCCCGCTGCAGACCCCCTGCTCGCCAGTGCCAGAGAGATGAAAAAGCAGGGCTGTGGTGCTCCTGCTGTTTGCACCATCTCCTGGGCTCTGCGGAAATGTTTAACTCCAAGTGTTCAAACCCAATATTTCCTGCTCTGAAAGCAGAGGGCTCGGTGTGCAGACGCACCCCTGAATGGGGCAATTTGTCCATGGGCTCCTTTGGAGGGTGTCTGCAAACAGATCCCAGTTCAAGGGAGGACCGAACTGAAGCCGCCTGACCCTGCTGGGGATTCAGGGCCAGATCCTTCCCTCAATTACACTGACATGGATCCAAAAGAATTCTCCCGAGTCCTCTGAGTCGGGCTGGATTCATTGCAAAGCGATAGCTAATGGGACCTGGGCTCCAGGCCGGAAGCTGGGCTCAGGTACCAGGAGTGCAAGTGTGGCACTCAGTAGGTGTGAAAGCATGAAGACATCTCCACCTCTGTGCCCTGGAATGGAGGGCTGTCAGCACCGTGAGGCATTTGCAGGCCAGGGCTGGGTCATTTGGAAGGGAAAGCTTACCCTTCACAAGCCATTTGGCTGTTTTGGAGAGTATTTGAGTGAGGAAAAAAGAGACCCAGCCCACGAACAGCCACGACAGCAGGTGATGTGTACAGCTCCTCCTCACTACGCAGCACAGAACAAGTGATGCTCCCAAGTCACTCTGAATGAGCGAAGTTTGCAGGCCCAGAGCTCAGCAAGTTGCCAAATGAGTGAAATGAATTGTTTATTTCAGTTGCTCAGCTCTGCTGATGGCTTCTTGCCCAGCCAGGTGCCTCCCCAGGGACTGCCACCCCAAGTGGCACAGGAGGTGGCAGCAGGTAGAGAGCATAGATGGGACCACATTCCACTGCTGGGGATGCATTTGCTCTTTTCTAAGAGCCCTTTGCGGAGCAGACCTCAGTGCATCTTCCCAGGTTTCAGGTCATCTTCTCCTCATACTGTCCTTCCTCATCTGAAACTTGCCCCCTGGAGGACCAGCTCTTCTCTCCCAACTCTTGATTTCTCCTATCTCAAACTGTTTTCCACTTCTCTGAGTACCAAACTCCCCCTCCTCCGAGATGCCTCCCTCCATCTCACCCTCCTATTTCCTCTCTCGCTCTTAAACACTCCATCATTTAAACCCAATCAAAGCCAGTTGATCTGAAACTCTTCTGAATAGAAATGACCCCACGCTGGGGCCCCTTCACACCGCTTTGGGGGCCGTGCTGAAACCAGGTGGATGGTAATGGAAGTGCTGACACAGGCTCCTTGACAGCATCGCCACTGCCAGCGCCTGTAATAATCCCTCCCGGCTCCTCTGCAACTCGGTTTCCGCGGCGATTATTTTCCATTCGATGATGGGCTTGCTGTTATTTGTGTACTGATAGCAGATATCTCGTGTGACAAGCCTCTTTTCCTTCCAGCTCAAAAAACAATAATTCAAAGAAAGCCCCATATTAGCTTGGAAATAACCAAACACTCGCTATTCTCCCGGCAAGCCCGCGCTGCAGCTGACGGGGCTCAGAGAGCACTGACAGTAAGTGGCAGCCACAGCGAGGGGAGGATGACAACAGTGGGGCAAGGAAGGTGGAGATGGTTCATGTGTCAGTGCAGAGCACCCTGGAATAACAGCAGAGGCACAAAGTGTTTGGTGGTGAAGTGAGAGCAGGAATAATGTTGCTCATCGCTCTTCCCATCTCCCTGTTCTTTACTTGGTGTGCTCCCAGTGCTGCTGCTAGGCACTGCCATGGATCCTGATGGTTTTGACTGTGGCCAAAAGGCACGTGGCCCACCCAAACTTGCAGAAGGGAGGTGGCTCGAGGTCAGGACATGTCCTCCTCTGTCCAGCAGCCGCTTCCTCTCCTGTGGGCTCCTGGTTGGCTGTGTGATGCAGACCTTGGCTGTATGAGATGCAGACCTCAGTGTGCTGTCCAAGACCCAGTGCCCTGGATCTGACCTCTCCTGCCCTTGCTCTGCGCAGGGCAATGTATAGACTGGAGATGGGCAATGAGGTGATTCCAGGTTTGCATGCTGTGGCTGAGCTCGCTATCCTGTGTAACCTGCTCTAGGAGAACCTGCCTAAATGATCTCTAGAGGTGCCTTCCAGCCCTCACAAGTATGTGATTCTGTGACTCTGTGGTCTGGCCACAACTACATCCACAGCACAGCCTAACTCTGCAAACACCCCACAGTGCAGCAAGTGCATCCAGATCACCAAGGGATCCCCCTGCACTGAGCAGACCTGTCCTTCCCTGAAGCATGCGCCTTTTGGGGGTCTGTGCTGGCAGGAAGGGAGCAGTCTGGAAAAGTGGCTTTTCAACTAAGAAAAGGCTTTTGAGGAGTCACTTCTTTCACTCTTGCATCACAGTGCAGAGCTGCCACAGGGCATAAGCAGAAGCTGGACTTAGATTGTCAAGGGTGAGTGACAGCAGGCTTTATCCAACTGGGGTATATAAACCACATAGAGGGACAGACAGACTGAGGGACCTCTACTGACTTTGCTGAGGGACCTCAGCAAAGGGCTGAGCTCAGCCTCCTGCATCCTTTTAAAGGTCTGATCCCTGACACCATTCCCTGCTAAGGTGCCTAGGCTACCAAGCAGCTTAGAAAATGCACGTGCTTCTCCTGAGGCTAAAAACTACAGAAGAGGCAGAAAAGCTTGCTGAAATATTGATTTCCTTCCAAAGAAAAGAGTTGCTCTTGTGGTTGCCTCTTCAGGCTACCTGCATACTGGAGAGGACAGATATAAACTGGTGCTGGTGGCACACAGCTAACACCAGTTGGGATGATCCCAAGGGTTACTTAGTGAAGATGTGTGTTCAAACAGCACCCTGTGCTCTTCGGAGGCTGTTGCACGTCCCGTAGGGTCCAGCACCATGGCGGGTGGCAGCCCAGCAGCAAGGAGATGTGAGGACCCCCTCTGAGCATCCAACCCCACCACTCATGATCCTGGCCCCAGCTCTCCATCTGAGGAGATCACGGCCGCTCGGCACAGGGCAGAGGAAGATGGATTGAGCTGGGCAATAATTTAAGAAACTGAGTGAGTCTGTACATCCAATCACTTTACAAATCAGGGGAAAAGGAGAGAGGAGGAAAGGCAGAAGTGGGGGGGGAGAAGTGAAAAGGCCGCGCAGGGAAATGCATCACAATTACTGTCTCAGCTCTAATGAGGAGCCTGTCATGAGGCTGTCATCCTGCGGAAAGCCACCTACTCAGAAAGATTCAATAAAAAAGTAGCAGAGAGATAAAAAAGAGATATATTTCAGCCCTTGCTAATATTCTTTTCATTTGTCCCAGCACAAAATAAGATACTGCACTTAACCGGCTCGGTTAAAATGAAAAGGGGGGGGTGGTGGGAAGGGAGCAGCATTGATCAATACCACTAAAAGCCGGGAGACACGGTGATGGAGTGCAATTTTTTTGTCTGTGCTGAAGCATAGCAGAGGCCCGGGTGGGGTAATTTATGATTTGCACGCATGCCGGCTAACTAGAGGCTGACAAGACAATGAATCCTCGATGAGAGGGCCATGGGCCACAGGGAGAGCTGGAAAGGGAGAGTGTGACAGGGACCTGGAAGAGAGAGGGAAGAGGAGGGCTGGGAGGGGCTGTGGTCCCATCTCCCCATGGTGCTGCTCCTGGGCGTAACACGGCTTTAGAGCAGAGCAGAAATACCTCCGTAGGCTTCACAGGAGGGAAACAGAGATACACTGAGAGCATGCCAAGGGGTTGCGCTGCCTCTGTCACTGTCCTCCTTCCCTGTGGCTCCTGGCTAGGCATGCTGCACACTGGTGTCTGGCCATGACCCACGCTGGGCTGGAGATGGACCAAACTGACAGACAGATGATCCCTTCTCCACCCCAGCTTCTCTCACATGGGTGCTGCTATGAGTCTAGGCAAGCTCAGGACCATATATCTGGACCACCGTGCTCTGCTCTGGCAGTGAAACTGGAGCCTCCTCCAATCCATTGCCTTGTCTCCAAAACACACAAGTCCCAAGAAGCAGCTGGGTCTCCA
>JBCJKH010051931.1:52693-63968 GCA_039877255.1 Loriculus beryllinus
GCTTTCTGGGCTGCAAGCGCACACTGCAGTCAGCTCATGTTCATTTTCTCATCGACCACCACCCCCAAGTCCTTCTCCACTGGCTGCAACTAATCTCTTCTCTAAAGATCATCCAGTTTCAACCCCCCTGCCATGGGTAGGGATGCCTCACACTAGACCATGTCACATAAGACATGGGTGTCTTCATGCTCCTGGTTCCCTAGGTTTGGGGATGAGGACAAGAAGTTAGCTGAGTTGAACAGGATGTTTTTTGCTCATTGCTAACATGAGAAAATAAAGGTAACTGATAATGGAGACACTCTCCAATGGCTCTGCACAGACTATTGCCCTCCAGACCTGCTTCCTGCAGGGACGATCATGGACATGGAGAGAAAGCAGTTGTGCTTCTTTTCCCCATGCTCACCCCAAAGCACTGCCCAAGATGTGAGCAGCATTAACACATTTTCCTCTTTCTTTTTCCTGTGAGTATTCACTCTACACAGTCTTGTGCTTCCAGACTTGACTGGAGATACCTAGGGAAGCTTGAAAGGCCAAAAGTCTCCCAAGAACTGTCAAATTTAGCATCCTAATATTGACACTGCTGAGACAAGACCTTGCTCGAAGACTCCTGAGATGAAATTGTTTTCAATACTGCAGTGGGAACTGGCAGCTCATGGTTAAGAGGTTCAATGAGCATATGTGGCCTGTCCTAAATCTTCCTACTCAGACCGGGAGTCTCTATCATTTGTTGGCAGCTGAGTGCTGGAGACTTGGTGAATGTGTGCAGGGCATTAGGCACATGTGCACGCGCTGTTCAAGTGCTCCTTAAAGTGCCTGCATTTTATTTATTCAAGCAAAACCAGGGCTCTGGATGAATGACAAAGTGGCACTTCATTTCCCCTTAAACACAACCACAAACGAGGCCTCAACATCAAGATCAGAGCAAAAAGCTCGCTAACCCATGTGTCTGCACATGAAGGCCCTGGAGCCAACTCTTCCTCCTCAACCTCCTGGCTGAACCGGCCCTTTGCAAAGAAGCAATACTGCCTTAGTAGGGGCTGTACAATGACGGCTATTTCTTGTGCAGTGGCCACAAGATAATATACCACACACACACACACAAGAAAAGAAAGAAATGGAGAGAGGAAGAGAAACAAGCGTTCCTAACAAAAGCAGAATAATGTGTAAAGGCAAGGCTCTCTATGATCTGCTGTTTGAAAGCAGGCGAGCATTGAGTTGTCATTACCAGCCTCCATCATTTGAGGGCACCCTAGTCTTTGATGTTGGCTGCAATTAGCTGCGGGAGTAGTGTAGCAGCCATCTCCAGCGATGGCAAGTCTTTCATTGAGATGCTCTCCTTCCTCCAACGCTCCAGGTCAATGCTGCTGAGACTTGCTTCTTCACTGACGGCAGGAGCACATGCTGGGCTCGCAGATCACCAGCCTTATTGGTGTATTGGGGATTGAAGGTGAATTGCCTAAAGGAGGGATACGTTGGCATGCCAGCACTGCTATTGATTAATGCTAATTATCATTTAATTTAACCTCCAATTAGTTTTAATCAATTGTCACATTTTCCCCGAGTATTACTGCAAGGATGATGTACAGCAAGGAAGATAATTGTCATGAGTTTTTCCTTGCTTCCCAGATGGCTATTTTCTAACTCTTTCTTTTGCTTTTAATAGAGCTGGGTGAATAATTTGTTCACCAAATTTGGCTGCTGCTGCTTCTTGTGCCTCGGAACTGTCTGTAAGCATAGTTTGAGTCTGTTCCTTGGTCCAAAATTTCTCATTACAGAATACTGGTTCTTGGTCTTTACGATGTGTTGCAGCTATTTGATCCTGGAAATCCAAGCACTTTAATCAGGCATGTGGTAGGGTAGTATGGCTCTGGCCCAAGTGCTGCTGTCAGTCAGAACTCTGAAGATCCAGTTTTGCATGAATTTCTCATATCTGTTTCTTAAAAGGATAGGCACATTTATGTTTCTGTCACCCAGAGCATTTCCCCTTCAAAAGGGAAAGCAGAGAGATAGAGTAGTTACATCTGTCTGTCTGGGTGGATCATCTCAGGTCTTGAATCCAACTTCTAGCAATCAACGAGCACCAACTCAACTTCTCCCAAGGGACTGAACCCCCTCTGTTACAGCACTAGACTCTTAACACTCTCCTATGTGGTCTTCTCACTACAGCTGGAGAAACTGGTTTTGTTTGAATATCACTATGACAGCCTGACCTTTCCATGTTGTATTTGAATGGATGGTCACAGGATATATTCAGAGGTACTTGTCCAATACTAATGATAGCTGTCTGTCCAAGTGAATTACAAGAGAAGTATCAAATTCATTAATCACCCCCACTGATTTTGTGTACATCACTGATGAAACACCAGGCAGCATTCCCTGAAGGTCAATAAATTAGGGCAGTTATCCAAAATTACCTTCTGAGATCTCTCTGAAAGCTAAGGGAAAAGTGAGCAGAGCACAGTCCCATCTATTCTTGTCGAGGATCAAAAGCAACTCAACAATACCTCAGGGCATCAAAGACAGCTGATAGATCTAACAATAACATCTTGGAGCCCTGATATTCATCTGTAACCTGGACTGCCCGTGTAGTGCAGTCTCTGTGCTGCACTCAATCTTTACCAAGACCAACACGGGTCAAGAAAGGCTGAGACAGTCAGGTCCTCAGGGAATTCACTTCCCTTCACAACTTTCTCATTAACCATGCCCACACTTGAAGAACAGAAACAACGCAGCCAGATTGCCAGCATCCAGGAATAGCTTGTTTGGACACCTTTTCTGCTCTTCCCAGAGATATCTTGCTTGCAATGACTGTCCTGATTTCAGGCAGAGCAGTTTCTTTCCCCAGCCCTGCCAGAGCCTTTTTATAGGACCCTGAAGCACAGCTCCTTGCCTCAGTTGCCTCATGCGTGACATCTGCCTCTGCCCTCACTGCTGATTCCCTGCATTAGTTGCAGAAAGTCATTTGTTTTCACTTTGCAAATGACTTTTGGTCCCAATTGCTTATAGGAAAGAGGCACTGGGAGATGATGAGCACATCCAGAGTGATAGCCAGCCAGTGGAAGCTATGCTGTCCCTAAGACACAGGGAGACAGGCCCAAGAAACAGGTTCAGCAGGAAGCACCGGTGCCTTCTTCCCTTTGCATACAGTGCATTTGTTTGTAGCTCTGCAGATGGACTTTGGTTTCCCCCTGTAAAACACTGATTTCAGCTGTAAACTTTATTTACAGTATTTTACACAGGATTTAGTGGGACCCATAAAGACCACAGAACAGAATTACCCGCACCATTGCTTCCCAGTGACGACCCAATAAGCCCAGCAAAAGCAGCCTGCAATTGGCATGAAGGCTTCTCTGTCACATCACCCACCTGAATCAGAGAACCATTGCCTACATCCCTTGGGGCTGCCCACCTCAAGGTCTGACACCCTGCCACAGCATCATGTTTCTCAGCTAGCTCCTAATGAGCTCGTACATCCCCCAGGACAGCCCAGCACCATGCGACGCTCCTGTCTCATGTCCTGGAAGCAAGACAGCCCCGTTAGTGCATGCTACTTTCCATCTCATTAGCACTGCTGCTCACCAGGACTAATTACCCAAGCTGTTAGCTCATTTCCCTTGCCATGCATAGCATGGCCAAGAGGATGCATGAGGTCTTCTTGCTGTCCTTGTGCCAGATCCTCAAGCCAGTGCTGATGGTGACATTGCTGGGATCACAGCATCCAGTTCCGAAGGGCTCCTGGTGAGCTACAGAGCTGCCCATCTCAGTGAACTGAAGTCAGGGATTGGGGGATGCAGAGCAGGGACCACCTGCCTCAGCATCTAGGAGCTGAAGCTGGGTCAGATTGAAGAGGGTAGGAAGTAGATCTCAGTGTGCCAACACACCTCCCACTGCTCCACACTCTTCTCCAGCCCATTTTAGTTCTACGACATGAATTAAAAGGCAGTAAGTGACCACCTTAAAAACATGCATTGCCTAAATATGCCAGATACCAGCGTTACAGAGAATTATAAGCTGTCCTGAGTGAAGAACGGGGGTACTTTACGGTATTGGCTTTGCTTGCAGTGAAGCTCAGCAGAAATGTATATTTGAAATACTCATGACAGCACTGAAGGCATCATCTCAGTGTGGTGAGACCCCCTGCACATGGCTCATGACCCCCTGCAGAGCATGTACCCCAAACCAGAGCACCCCAAATCCTGCCTCCGCATCAGGGGGGTTCAGTAATCACTATGTACGAGGTTCCTTGTCCCTTCTGCCCCTAACCATGGCCAGGCAAAGAACTCCGGCTCCATAATAAATAGGAATGCTATTCCATACCTTGCAAGGGGCTCTGCAGGTGGGGGTCTTGGCTGGCCCCACCACCCCACTGAAAGGGTTTTGCTTGGACAAGAAACAATCTTCTCAACCAAAGCAAACAGGGACTTTTTCATCAGAAATCACTAAAAAAAACCCCTTATGGTTTCCCTCTTTTGCTTTTCCAGAAGGGCCAGAGGAAGTTCTGGCTGAGCAAAGTCTTCTACCTCCCAAACAGAGACCCTGCTGCAAGCCCCCCAAACCAAGCCCCTATGACAGTTCCCTTGGAGGGTATCTCAACATGCTCTTCTGCATGGCAACACAACCGTGTCCCCAGATGTCCCCAGGGCTTCCCAGTGTTCCCTTTCCTGCGGCCACCTCACAGCCCATCCACACCAAGTGGATGATGGCACCATCACTCCGCTCTGCTCCAGGGGACACCTTGGATCCATCCCTTCCCTATGACCACCGCATGGCAGAGCCCTGTCCCCCTCCTCCCAGTACCACTTGAGGACGTGACGTCAGGGTCCCTTAATGGGCAGCAGTCACCTCGCTTTAATAACAGCTCCCAGAAACAATTGTACATTTACAACCCAGTGAGCAAGCTTGGCACGCTGAGCCCGCTCCCCTTCCAAGCCTTAATTTGATTTTGACATATTGGCTTGAGATTAAAGGGCTCTCATAAAACCCAGAAAAAATAAAAACAACAAAACCACCAAAAAACCCTCCCCAAACGCGCACACACACACACACGCATCCAGCCCCCTCACTGCCCCCTTTTCAAGGCTCAAGCAAAAGTGCTAACATTGTAATATTTTAAGTAGAGAAAATCCAAGTGTGCTTTACCCCCCGCTGGCTCTTATGCTGGGCTTATAAAAATTAAGTGGAAACCTACACAGCTGTAGGCTATAAATCCTTTGTCGCTAACACAGCCAGGCCTGGTACCTGCCTCCAAAGAAAGGAGAAGGAAAAGAGATGCAAACTCCAAGAAGAGAACAGCAGAAAAGGACGCAATGGAGCTGGTTGGGCTGAGCAGGCTCCGAGTGGCTACTGGGGCCCTGGGAATATCCCCGTGAACAGGGGCTGTGGGTAGGAGGAGTGGGGAAGGAGGGAAGTGTGGGAGAGTGGGGGAGAGCATGGCAAAGCAGTAAGAGTCCTCTCAGCTGAAGATCAATTAGCATCAATTACTGACTTCATTTAATTGTCGTAGAAGATGAATTTGTCATTTTTAGTCTGGAATTAATGGGAGACCTTCAACTTTTCCTTGGCAGCCCCAGCAGGTCACCGAGTATTTTTAATTCTCCTTTTGCACAGGGGAGAAACATCCCAGTGGGGAGGAGAGAAGAGAGCTGCTGATGCTGCCTGGGTACCCATCCCCATCCATCCCATCCATTGCTGTCCCACCACAGTGGAACCAGTCCCAGCGTCTCACCATCACAAGCGGCACAGCCAATGCTAGTGCCCTGGCCATCCCTCATGCCATGCCCAGCCGCATTCCCACCACCACCTTTCCTGTTTTCTCTCTCCTGTTTTTTGGCACCTTCCACCTTTTTCTCTCCTTTCCCGTTTTTCCACCAGAAATTAATTTTGCAGCCAAGGGCTGCGAAGTGTTTACATTTTCCCTGGCAAACAGGCGACAGTAAACAATGAACGCTCGCAGATGAAATTGAATTTATAACCGCATTATGGGGCCAGATAACGCCCTAAAATAATACAACGATAAGGAAATTCGATTTGATTGCCGCCGCGAATCAGCTTGGGCCCATCTGCAGCCGGGGCCTCCCGTAATAATTTTAAATTGGGTTTGTAAACCTTATTTGTCCTTAAATATTTCTGTCATTTTTCATTGCCGGAGACAGATCCTTGGGTGCGAGGTGGTGGCGCAGGGCCGGTGTGCAGGAAGAGAGTTCCCCGTGTGCTGAGCAGGCGGCGGGGCCGCCGGTGACAGCCGCTCGTCCTATCCATCACTATGTTGACAGCCAGGGAGGAATCTCGGGCTGGAATTGAGTTTGGCTCACGGGGGACAACTGAACAAATTAATAGACCATTAGCCAAGCGGTGACCTGAGAAATGAGGGTGCTCACGCTTCCCCCAGGTTTGGTTAGGAGGAAAGGGAGAGGCAGTGGAAATCCCGTGGCTGTCCCCAAGGGGACAGTCCCAATGGCCCAGGATGGGATGGGATGGGATGAGATGGGGGATGCAGGTGGATGGACACTATGGCAGCATGGCACCTAAAACCAGCTGCACTGTGTGCAAAGAGCATTGACGGGAGTTGTGTGGGTTCTGGAAGGTGGGAGATGGCAAGAGAGGCTGTGAGGATGATCCAGGGTAATATAGATAGACAAGTAGCAGTAAACGGAAAGGTAAAAAAGAGGGGGAATATAAACCTCAGTTACCTTTTGCTACTGAGAAATATCCTTCAGAAAACCATCGTACAGAAGTGCTGCGTGAAATGGTGCTGCAGCGTGTACAGGATGGCTCCCGGGTCCCCAGGGTGCAGGGACACAGGATACGCACCTATCCTGGTGGGCGACAGGCTCATGGTTACTGCCAAGCAGGACGCTGGGCTCTGCATGGAACCCTGATTGTCTCAGCCTTCTTCCCATGGTGAAGGATGCTGAACTGGGAAAGGGCTGGACAACTCCGGAGTCTGGGCACCAGCCAGGGCTGTGGGACCTTGCAGAGGGTCGATCCCAGGAAGGACACAGTTTTCCTGCCTCCAAACACAGCAGGTGCCTTGTGCAGCATCTCTTCTCTGCAATCTCCCCCCACAGCTTGCCTGTATCATCATCATTCATTATCCAAATGACTATATTTATTAAGTCCCCTGCCAAGGCATTACAGAGTGGTCTGTAACAGAGATTAAAAGCAGGATAAAACACCAATGTGATCTTTTTTTCAAGCAAACAAACAGATCAACAGCCTCAGCACTGGCTACCACAAACACGCAAGCCATGGGAAGGATGCTGAATTCATCACTGTCACAACACAAACTTACTTGTGCCTGCAAACACCCCCCTCTCATAGGTGAGGACCAGCCCCACACATTCTGCTTCTGCTTGTCCAGCTGCTCCCTGCACTGAAAACCTGGTTGGTGGAGGAATACCTTCACTCTGCCCGGCATCACCCCACCTCAGCAGGGATGCTGAGCCCCATGGAAACATCCTATGACTTGTAAGGCAGGGACAGCTTAGGGATACCCCTCTGCTGGTACTAACAGCCTGCTGCAAAAGCATGCATAAGCCAGGATAGGTTGGTGACTGTTCCTAAGCGTGCCAGCCCACTGATCCCCATGACACCAAGATACTACAGCCCAAGGCAGTAGACAGATGGACCACCACATTCCTGGTGGCATTTTCCAATGGCTGAGGCAGCAGTGGGATGCAGCAAGGAGCCATGGCTCCTTCCTCCTGCCTACTCAGGTCTGCAGAGCATAGAACCCTGCAGCACGAGCCTGCTTGGTTCTTCCTTTCAAAGGTATTATTCTAGGTCTGTGGAACGAGGTGCTTTACGAGGAGGCTCCAAGTTTCCTTTGTCTCTGCTGGAGATAATCAGGAGCAGATAGGATATATATTCTGTAAAAACATACACTCACTTCCACTCACCAGTTACCCTTTTTCCTGAGAGCTGTAAGGGTTTCAATTACCGGATTCTGGGATTTAGTGCCCAGGGCTTTTTGGTGTGCGTTAGATTTATTAGAAGGTTTAGTACCAGCAGAGGATTCACGCATTTACTCCCAGGAGCCCGGCTTCCGTTCACAGACCCTAAATCATGAGCTGAGATGGGCTATTGTCACTTACGACATTAGCATGGTTAACGTACGCGGGGATGATTAATAGCAATATACATGCAGCCTCCTCCCCAAACGCCGCATCTCTACCACCTCTGCCCCAGCCAGGACTGTGAGGGATGCAGCCAGAACACTTGCTATAGTGGGGAGAAACATGTTGTACCCCCTCCCTGGGAACTCGGGTGATCAGCATCACTTCAGCACCAACAGCAGTACTGCTTTACACTGTATTTGATTACTATTATCATTTTTAAGGCAGACGGCTATGGGAACCCTCCCTGTAGATGCCAGCTGGCAGAAGGGGAATGTGATCAAGGGGAAGAAGGGGAAGGATGCAGGTTGGCAAAAAACCAGTTATTCTAAGAGTAAAGCCAAACTTCCTCAGCAAGACCCACCCATCCCTTGCTGGCTCCTTCTTCCCAAAGCACATCTCAGGTACTATCTGCTGCAGGAGGATAGAGAAGAGCATGGTGCCTTTATTAAGCAGGGAGCAGCAGAATGAGACAGCCCCTCTCATCCAAGATCTGTCTTGAAAAATCCCATAGGATTATCCCACCCATCTGCTTCTCTCGCCTCACATCTGCAGGAGCAGATCCACATATTACAGTCCCCCCTGTTGCCACGGGAGAGTGGTGACAAGGTTAAAATTCATCACACAAGGTGGTCTCCCAGCACCTCGGGGATGCAGCAGCCTCTGCATCTTGCAGTGGTGGGTACCCAAGGCTTGAAGCAAGCCCTTGGCCCTGCTGCACGACAAGGGAGACACAACCATGCTCCTAACAAGCAAGATCCTGATGGCTTTTGTCCTTTTTCCAATACTGTGTTACTTACATTCCTTCTTTTTTAATTAAAGCAGCCCCAGCTGATTTTACAAGCTTACCGCTGCTTCTCTCCCAGTCTCTGTGTCTCTCATATGCTTGAGTGCTAGTATTAATTATTAGAGCCAATTTACTGTTTATACTCTGATGTTTTAACTAATTACCACTAATGGCAGACACCAGTGGGCAATCAACTTCATTTAGTTCCCAGTGCAAACCACTCATTACCATCTGAGAGAGGGAAGGAGTGTGCGCAGGAGGGATAAATAAAGCCTGAGCTACATGATGGGTGTCTGGGATTGCTGGTGAGCTGCAGCAATGGGGAATGCTCCTGCTTCAATCCCTTTGGCAGGGCTCTGGGGGAGGATTTGAAGCTCCAGCACGTGTGAATGGGCAGCAGGGGAAAGCTGCTGTGCACAACTGCTCTGTAGGGGGTATTGTGATTGCTGGTTCTTCATGCCATGTGCTAAGCTCTGCCTTGTCACCAGGGAAAGGCTCTAAGCCAGAGACAGCTACAGTTACAGGAGAGCAACGTGCCTCCTCCCTTGCACAGCAAACAGCTCCTTTTCTCTGCTGGATTTCATCCCGGGATTCATCCCTGGGGAAGAGCAGCCCCTGCTCATGCTCTGGGCTTGGTGTGATGCCAGATGGAGCCAGGCTCCCTGAGTCCCAGGCACCTCTGGTGCTAATCCTGCTGTGAGAGGTACAGTGGGTGATGTGAAGTCAAGAGGAGCTGGGGCTGAAAGGCCCTTGAGTTGAGCCTCCTCCTGTCTGGGACTGGGCTTTAAGCCTGGGCTAATGAAGCCTGGTTGTGGAGCTAATTTAGCTGTTTCTGTGTGTAGTGATACTGTTGACAATAATCCTTCCTTAACATGAGTGTATCCCACAGCACAGCCCGTGTCTGTGCCTACTTGTTCCCTCCACTGAGGCACATGTTTATTCCCCTACGCCTCAGAACCAGCACAGGAGCCCATGATGCTAAAACCACACAACCTTCAGGTGGTACAACTGCCCTGACTATGCTTTCTTCTCTGTTTTGAACCAGAGACTTGGTGCAGAGATGGGCCTGCAAGGAGGGATGATGGTGAGATGATGCCACCAGAGCTGCGCTGGACCTTCAGGTCCAGGAGATACCTTTGCTGAGCACAGCACAAGGGACTGAGCTCCCAGTCATCCAAGGGTGTGACTGAGAAGCACCTCTAGACAAAGTGATGTCCAGATCCGTTTGTCTCCTACATCAAGACCTGTTAACCCTGTCCTAGGACAAACCTTCAGCCAACTGCACCTGTTGTTCCAGGGATCAGTACTCCTCCATCCCTCAAGCGTGAACCTTTCCAGGGGACAGATAGAGCTCTAATGACCTGCCAGCTCATTACCAGTAGTGGGAGTCCTGCCCTAACAAAAGGGACTGCATGTTTTCAGAGCTCACATTCCAGTGTGATTTTAGCTCAGTGATGCCATAACAGCTCAGCTGGGAATCCCAAACCGGGGACATAAGCCCAGCCACAGGGATGGGGCTGGGCACCACTTCTCCAAAGGGATCTTCAGTCTTTCTCTCTCTCTTTTTGTCTTTCTTTCATTCTTTCATTCCCTGATTTGCTCTGTTGAAATCCAGCTCTTGAAAGGGAGATGGGGGAGGTGGGATGGAGACCTGCTTTGCAGTGGTGGGGATATGGTCGCTTGTCTTGTAAAGGGGGGGTTATAACTATGCACGTATCTGAAATGTAATTGCTGTCAGCTCTCTCCATTCTTGCAGCACGAGGCCTTTAATCTCTCCCACCAGACCCATCGGCCCTGATATTGCAGCTCCAGAAAGGCTGGTTTTATGTACTTTAACCCTGCGACCTTTACAAATCCCATCATTCCAATCAATATGTCTCATTAGCGTTAGGTAAATGTATGGGATGGATGGGAAGCTGTGCTGGGAGGAGCCGATGAGGGTGGGAGTGCTCCTTTCTGTCTGCACCTGGGGGACAACACAGTCCCTCCATGCTCTGTGAGGGGACTACTCCTCTCTCCAAGCATCCTTCCCCCCAGACACATACCTTGGTCCAGCCAGAGAAGGGGGCCAGCTAATGCAGAGCATGAAACAAAGTCCCTGCAAAGCCAAACGTGGAGTCAAGAGCCCAAGCCATTAACCGGACCAAGCTGTTGGAGTCGTTTTTTCCTCTCTCCTTGGGAAGCAGACATATGTTTTACAGCCTTTCCCTATGTCGACTAAGTGAAAACATGCAGGGCCTATGGCAGGTGATGGGAAAACAAGGTGGGGAGTGCACAGGGCTGCCCATCAGGCAGGGGAGCTGCCAAGGAAGCAGTTACTGTGGATGCCAGGACAAAGCCAAGGAGTGGGGTGAAGAAAGAAAATCCCTGGCAC